>JAPZEB010000010.1:6022449-6034564 GCA_029783705.1 Chaetodon striatus
CACACCTACGGACAATTTAGAGTCACCAGTTAACCTGCATGTCTTTGGACTGTGGGAGGAAGCTGGAGCACCCAGAGGAAACCCACGCTGACACAGGGAGAACATGCAAACTCCGCTCCCCCACCCTGGGGTTCAAACCAGGAACCCTCTTGCTGTGAGGCGACAATGCTAACCACTGCCGCCAGTTAGCATTGTTAGCAATGTGCTGCTACATTGAACATACACAACAAAAACATAGTTAACTTTGAGTAAAACCCTCTGTGCTCCACACAGTCTTATTGTTTATTATTTAACATGTGATTTTATTACCGGAGCTTGACGTTAACTTTTTTGCTCACAATCCACGGTGGCTAGCGGTTTTCCAAATTTTCTAAATTCACTTAGCATTTTCACTAGCTAAATTTTGTTATTGGTAAATTATGTGTTATTTTATTAAAGTTGACTATGATGTGCTTCAGTATACTTAAAGAACTAGTCATAAGTCGTGTCTTTTCGTTTAAATAAAAGTAAAGACGGTGCAAGTGTCAAAAAAAGGCCGTCCCATGGATGTATGATACCTATGTGGATACTGGATCCCAAAATGGCGCCTTTTCATTCCAATGGAGTTGCTTGGCTGGCACATGCACCAAAATAGGTTTCTATATTTCTATAACATATTAGTTATTTATTTATTATATTAGCTTTCATAAATAAATTGATTAAAATGTAAAGTTTAAATAAAAAAGAATAAATCACAGAAATTTCTCTGGCTGTTTCTTTTCTACTTTTGTGCTGTATTAAAAAAGGTACCATACCGTGACACAACCATACCATATCACACTGAACCGTGAATTTTGTGAACTGTTACACCCCTTACACACACACATATGTGTGTGTACACCGCCTGCCAACGTGGCTTGTAAGAGACTAATGTCTAAGCTAGCTGCATTTGCTGGCTAACCTTGCTAGCGTGCTACTTGCTAATGTCTCCTGGCTGGGTAATAATCTGAGGGAAGTCTAGCATTCTAGCCTACGTTGCTAGCTCCCTACAGGCTAACCCTGCTAGCTAACGACCTGTCTGTCTCACTTTAACAGGATCCAAACACACGACACTATCTACAGCTCACAGCAATATTATGACTTGTTATTCCTTCGTATCTTGAGAGTTCACAAGAGTTTATACAGTATTATATCACCGTAACAGCCCCATTACAATTGTTTTACCATTTGAAAAACACATATATAACACTAATTAGCAACACTTGACACTGGTGATAACTCAGTGTGCTGTAACTCCGTGAGAGTGATGCACACTGTCGTACAAAGACTCAGAAAGCTCGCTGAGGAGTGTTTCTCCATATTCGCACACAAACACAGTCTGTGGTACTGACAGTGGCACAGAAACACACTGTTGTGTATAAAGTGTTTGTATTGAATCGGGGGTTACAGGGGTTAACGCTGATTTATCATAAATGTACTATAAAACGTTCTGGTGACCTTCACACATCAAAACTGAGTCTTCAGCTGAAACTCAATATTAAGATGTGCCTCCACTTCCCACATTAAAAGCTGCATTTCTCAGTTTGTCATTGTTGTTCAGCTGAAAACCATTAGAAGAGTAAATACAGAGACATTTGTGACTGAAATGACTGTTGTAAAGATGACGCACACTCTGCAGTCTCTCAAGGGCAGCTGATGCACTGACGGTGCACGCTGGGCTGCGCCTACAGGGCCAAGCACCCAAACCCTCTTTTAGTTTTAATGAATCAACAGAATAAATACGTCTCTAAAGCCCCCTCTCCCCACACTTTTAACTTAGCTCTTCATTTTTTCCAAAGCTCAGATCATTAAAATATCCTGAAATACCTCGTGGTACAGCTGCCCACAGCGATACAGCCAGCCACTGTGACTCATTATTAGAGCTTTATTTCCCCTCAGCTGATAAATGAGTTTTTCATGTTAAAGTTGTTTTATTAAGGGAAGCACTCTGGTTGAGGTCTTACTCGTAAACTTAATTTCACCGCAGGCCATTACTTATAAGGGACTGTTTGTTACTTATGAGAAGGGAGGGGTGGTGAAAAACGAGGGATGCATGTCGAATCATTTTTTAAGCACTGAGGAAAGACTTCTAAACTCAAAACCCACTGAAGGGTTTGAAAGGCATGTTCTCTTTAACAATCACCACACCAGTTATCACAGCCAGAAACTTGTCAGATGGTCCTTGAACACATCATGTGCAACAAACACTTCTATCAAGAAACATAAATCTCAATTAGAATTTGGCCAAAAATGAACCATTTGCTCCAGATCATGTAAAAAATAAAATAAAATAAAAACATTCTGCGCTCCTGCATGACAACAGTAAAAACCAGAAAAGCCAAAGCCATCCAGCAGATCTCGTGCCCTGGTTTGGGGACTTTGTCCTGTGCAACCATGTGTGTGCTGCTGACGAGAGTCTGTTACAGCACAGCGGCTCGTGCTTCGGCTATAGGTTCATATATGTTACTGAGCTACTGGGTCAGCTGCTAAGGAGAGTCTGTATCTGTGCAGCTTGTTCTTTGGCTCGGTCTGTTTTTATCTCTCTCTCACCATCGTCCTCATAATTCACAGCGAAACCAAAATGGCTCCAAACACCAGACCTGTAGGTTATCAGAGGATCTTCTATGTCTGGGCTGGTAATGGCGATACCAACCTTCTTGCAGTGAGCTAGCTCAGCGTTGCTGCCTCCCATTTTGCATTTTGCCCTTTTCAGCTCAGCTGCACTGAGAACATGAATTAAACACAGTTCAAGCTGTATATTTTATTTTCCAAAAGTAATAGGATAGTTCAACGTTACGTTAATGCGTACCGAACTGAAAGCCTTGTACCAAAAGATTCAATACAAATGCGTTTATTGTTACACCCCTAAATAATACATGAATTTTCCGTCAGTGTGTTGGGATGTATTCAATGGCCACACAGACCTCCACATTCTACAGCGCTGCCTCTGATAAAACATACATTATTATGACCTTCTTCACCGTCGCCTCATTTGTTGTTGTGTGAAACTTTTGACTTTGCCCTGTAGTGCCATCTATCGACTGTGCCTTCGCCAACATAAAGGACACGTCAAAGTATGAGGGCAGTTTATGACATTTGAAATGATCGACTTTCGTACGTAAAGGGAGGATAAATGAGGGGATAAATGATGCTGGTGTGCATGTGGGACTGTGTGTGATGTGTAGGCTTATATTTTTGGTTTGTTATGTGGCCATCATTCACTCATATTCTGCTGAAGAGTGATGATGCAATTTGTAAAGAGGATTTATATTTTGCTTAAGAAACAAGCTGTCTTGAAAACCTACATTTGGTTTGGATTTAAAAAACACAGTTAGGGCCTGTTGATGGTGGAGGGTGGAGAGCTCTGAGGAGGGTCAAGATAAAAAATCAAATCAAATCAAATTAAAAAATGAAGTCCCACCCTGTCACCCCCCCGCTCTGACCCTCTGATAAATAAAGACCAGTCCCTACAAGGGAGAAATTGTACATACTGAGACTGAAGCTAGTGATAACGGAGAAAACAGGGCTTGATCTTTTCTTGTGAATAAAAGGTGCAGAGGTATCTTCATACAGGAGTAATATGCAATATGACAGGCTTTAGTATGGGTGAGCAGTTTTAGGGCGAGCTAACCACCCGTCTGCGTGTGTCTGTGTGCAGTACAGCCCTGCATGCAGGCGCAGCACACGCCCAGCTAGATCATAAATGAAAGTGACTTTGAGAGCAAACAAACAAACAGAGCTTAAGTGAATCAGTTAGGCAGAAAGAGGCATGTGGCAGGCAGGCAGGTGATGGATGGTGGCGCTTAGGAGCCGTGACTTTTGGGTAAGTGACAATGACACACATAAAGGCCACCATTACCCATTTTAAGATGCGGTTAAAATCCTTATCGACCCGCCCGCCTCACTTGCCAATATGCCAGAGCATCACGCCAGCTGGAGCTAGATGGCAGGCAGGGAATGATTTGCATTGACGAGAACCACCCCGCTCTATAACACTCTCTCTCACACACACACAGACTTTATACACAGACAACTTTCCCTATGTGAGCAGGGTTTAAACCCAAAAGAGAAAAGCACCAGTCGTAGCAAATTATCGGTGGATTCCAAATGCAGCCCTTTGCGATTCGCCACAAATGCACTTCAGAGTAAAGTGTGATGCGGGGTCAAATTAATACGCGACACCAATTTGGTGGAGGACACTTTCTTCCACATCCCCTAATGCTGCTCGAGACACTCACCTGTGCTGAATAATTGCATGAAATTATAGCTTCCTCCACACTCTGTGAATCTGCACTTAAGGCGAGTTCAAACATCACGTGATGCATCAATGCATCGAGCTCTACAGCACGTCCTTTCCACCTTAATAAACACATCTGTTCATGTAGTTTGTGTTCATGAGAACACTTTACGTCAGAGTTGTTTCAATCAGGCGCTGAAAGACAAATCTGTCCTAAATATGGACGAGACTTTGTAAAGTCCGACTGTTTCCTCAAAGGTTTGCCTGTGAAGTTCTGCAGGAGTGAATGAAAGAAGTCTGGCAGAGAAACTTCCCACCACTCAGACCACGCCTGATAAAAACAGTCTCACAAACTGTGGAGGGAAAGCTGTGAGCTTAATCTGCGCTGTGTTTTCTAGGATTTCACTGCTTCCCTGACACAATGTTTCTGACCTAAAAAAAACGGCTCCAATAACCAAGCTGGCTGTTTCAACCATCACACAGTTTTACTTTGACAGCTCCTGGTTTTGATGTGCTGCCTTGGCGAGGTATGTGTGAACAGTAAAACCCTCAAAATATGACACGGAGTGGGTATTAGTTAGAAAACTACAGATGTATCTGTGAAGGGAGAAGTTACTGATGTTAAGTTTCGTGCTTTGGATGTTGTTTTTTGGGGGTAAGACTTTAGAATATGAACACAAAACCCTGAACAGTTGCTCTGGTTGGAGTTTAGAAGCATTTACTAACCCTTTACACAATACTGGATCTGCTCACTGACCCCGATTCTTTTCAGAGTCCTATAAAATCAATTTGTAGTTCAGCTCTCAAGGTTTGTAAAGTTAGAAGAGACTAAACATCAAATATTGTGTGATGTGGTGGAAACATTAAAAGACACATGCCTGTCACATGCCTGTCAATTTAGAATGATTCTGATTCACCAACACACGCAGGGTGGTAAAAACAAAACCAGCCGGTGTGCATGTGTTGATGTGATTGATTGAATTTGATGGTGATTTTACATGCAGTACAGTAAGGGCATTTTTAGATACATATTAGCACATGAGGCCAATTGTTTGTGTGTCCATGTCAGAAGCGTCATCACCTACTGGAAACACTCTGTTTGGTTTAGGGAAATGGTGGCGCCCGGGTACACGAGGCAGGACATGACGCAAGAAGTACACTGGGGAAATTACAGTGTTTTGCTTACATGGCCAGTTCATAATTTATTTAGTTATAAGCAACTGAGTCTTTTGCTGTTCCTTGAATTTGTCTGACAATTCCAGCGACGGTCCTAACCAACAGAAGTTACTGAGTCTCATCCTCATCCCCGTTAAATGACCCTCCCTCCTCGTCAAACGTTTATATTCTTTGGGTTTCACAGCCATTGTAAGGTAGAAACATCATCAACACGCCCACTTTGGATTCTCCGGATATTTCACACATGGGCCCCATCAGACGTTACGCTGACTTTATACTGGCAGGATAAAGTTTGTCTGATGACCAGTCCAACTGATTAGAACATTCCTCACATACAGCTCCTCCAGGTGATGTCCGGATAAGTTCAGAGTTGCAGAGTGTGAGTGAAGGGAGGTTATGATGCATGCAGCTTGTTTGGTCTCAGGTGATACACTAAACTAAATAATTCATACGTGAAAAGGAAAACATGTAAAAGTTGTTTGGCAGAGGAGGAAGAGTCAGGCACCGTCCTGGAAAAATGTAGTCCTTTAGTCAAGGAGCATGTGAGGTCACCTCTGCTGGATGTGTTGATGTCTTTTCATACGTGTATACTAACCTGAGATAGAAATGGATGATTGCTATCAAAAGAACATAAAAGATTAATCAGAGTAGTCTGACATCAAGTCCTTGAGAGAAAGTCTTCAAAAAACATTTTAAAGTCATCTTTTTAGTCATAGAGGAACTTTCTGTGGGTTTATTTTAACATATCTACAGTTCAGACTGTGCTCGCACCTCCTGTGAGACTGCTGCGAGCTTCAGACAGAAGTCGCACCAAACTTAGGAAATAATGGGAGGTGAAATACATTTTAGACCACAATAAATTATTCACAAATGTGTATGATGGTGAGCGTCTTAAAATGTCCTTGACAAAGCATTGCAAAGTGATTTTATTTAGAATAATTTCTATTATGTGTTGTAATGGGGATGCAAGAATCCACCTCAGGCCGGTAATACTGCATTAATAATAATAATACGAAGAAAAAGAAGATAATGTGGATTTATTTACGTCAGTGATGACCTGTGTGTTGACCCACAAAGAACTGAACTGTGATCTCCAACATCTTGTGTTGAATACTGACGTAGCGGTCCTTTCCTTCAAGAGTTTGAAATGAAATGTTCTTTGAGTTTTTCACTCACCGTTCAGTTTGAAAGACCTGCTTTGAGATCGTTTTTCACTTTACATATAATATAAATATTTTAAGGCACATTTGATGTTGATTAAACTTTAAACATCACGAGTGCTTTCAATTTGGATTCAATGTCAGACATGAACGTAGATTCAGTACTTCAGCCTCACAATGTTTAAGTGTTGATTCGCTCATATTTTTATATCTGAGTGATTAAAAGCTACTCAAGAACAGAGTGTTAGTGCACCATTTTCAGCATTATTCTACTTACAGAGGTGGAGGAAGTACTCAGATCCCTTACTGAAGTAAAGGTACCAATACATTAAGTCATGTATTCAGTATCCTACTTAAGTACAAGTACAGAGGTATCATGAATAGATTGTACTTTAAGTATCAAAATAAAAGCACTTATTCTGCAGTAAAATGTCCCCAACATAGAAATACTCAAGTACAAGTTACTTCATATTGTACTTGTGTAAATGTCCCCAGGCCATGGACCCTTGACTGCTTTGCCCTTTCCCCAGTCGAAAAACCTGGACAAACTTTCCATTGTTCGTGGTCCTGATTCTCCATTCCCACCATTAAAGCCAGCACAGAAGCAGTCAACCTGCACCTGCGCCTTAAGATTGGGTTTGATTCCAACCGCCTTCCCCCTCTCTGCTCAGAAAACTTGTTCGACCCAGTGAGCGGCCACTGAAATGGTCAATTGTCCTCCCCTTCTCAGGTCCAAAAACTTGGATACAAATCTGACTTTCGTAGGATCGGGGAAGAGGCTACTGAAGCGGTCCAAAACCTTGGTAAAAATATCTGATACAGTCGTTACCCTGCTTCATTAATGTAAAGATCCATTCCACTTCACACAAGCTTTCTGATATCATCCTGTTGTATCGCCCTGAGTCCAGTCAGGCTTCACCTCTATGGCTCCGATTATCAAACCATGTTTATCTTTTTTATCAATAAAAGCTGAATCACACAGTCGACATACGACTGGTAATTCTTTGGCGCATGTTCTTTTGCAGATTTTTTTATAACAGAGCTCTCCTCCCCACAAATGTTCCACCACAAGTTCACCCCGTCACCCTTATTTTTCAGTTGTCGCTACATCCAGGGTTAAGTGTCGCCCAAGACGTCTGTGATTGATTTAAAGAAACAAAAACAATCCAGAGCGTTTATTTCCCCTATAGCAGAGACATAATAGATTATTCTAGACCAGGGGTAGTAACCTGTGGCCTCTGAGCCACATGCAGCTCTTTCACCTCTCTCCAGTGGCTCCCTGTGGCTTTGGAAAATAATAATATAATAATAACACCTATTTTTTAACCTTTTCATTTTCATTTTATATTGTGCAATTCTTGCATTCTCAATTGCAAAAAATGTGTTGCCTATACACAGAATAAAAACACGTTTTTCATCAACTAAACACACGTCCTATGACCTGTCGCCTCTTTCTTTAAACTTTGCCGAACCTAAATAGCGGTGGCACGTCTCTGATATCCTGAGCAAAGCTAGCTTTGGATTCCAGATCAAAAAGTCTTGGAGGACAGTGGAGAATTTAAGTATCAAACAATCATAAATAGCCCACTACAGAGTCGCCCCCTTGTGGTGAAACGTGTTAACGTGTGAATGCTCATTTTGACCTGTTAGTAATGTTGATGGGTGAATTTAGACTCACTGTTTCCTTCATTAGAATGCTCAAATATGTTCTGCGGCTCCAGGCAGATTATTTATGAGCTTTTTTGACCAAAGTTGGCTCATTTGATCGTTAAGGTTGCTGACCCCTGAGTTTGACCTTTCTATAGTGCTGGGACAGAGCTGTGGAGATACATCAGGCTAATTTCTGACCAACAAACTTAGTTAACTTTTCACTATCATCAAGTAGCGAAACCAGGAGACAGCACAGCAGAATTCCTAAGGAAAATATTGTAGTCATATTGATAGCATATTTAAGTCAACATTCACATAACCTTCACATCCACGGTGTTAAATAAATGACAAAGTTCCTTTCTGGAGCCTAAAAGTTTATATTTTTTTGTCAGTCTGTGTCAGAGAGTTGTTGACAGAAGTCTCCTGTACATTTGGAGGCTGCAGGTCTGCTAGTGTTGTATTGGATTGCATCATTATCACCGGTGTCCACAAAGTCATGAACAAGCGTCCGTGTGCCCTGCCGTATCTGACAGCGCTGCCTGCCCATACTATATCGCTCCTGTGTGAGTGGGACAGATTCCAAAGGCCCTCGGTCAAGACTGTGGTGGAGATGAAATGGATAAAGACTATGAATAGAGATCCCATTTCCCCCAAGCAAGAGCATGACACACAGATACACGGCACTAGGAGAAAATCCATAAATGCAAATGGTGTTTTGGATGCGCTGTGGTGGCTGCAGGACACGAGGAACTTCATATTATAGCTCAACAAGCTCATTGGTTCATGAACAGCCGAGTGGGTGCTGCATTGATTTCTGGCAAATGCCTTGATGTTGATCTGCTTATTCCAGGGCTTTTTTTTTTTTCTTTTTGGTTGTTACGTCTTCTCGCTGATGCAAATCCAGCTATTATTCTGCACAACTAGCTGGCAGGAATTTACATACTGTATTATGCATAGGTGTTTCAATTTTCTGTCTAAAGCAGTGGGAAGAAACGATTACAACTCAAGATATCATGACTCATCTCCAACTGTCTTTTGTGTGATTGGAAATAATTGTTTGTAAACAAAGAAATCACGAGCTCCAAGAAATCCTGCAGATCTTCTTTGTCATACACTGTACGTTCAAGGTTCTGTATGTGACATTCAGAGCGTTCATTTAGCAGTAAACCACCATTTTGTTCTGTAAAGATATAGTGGAGTCCTGTTGTCATGAAGCCACGCTCTCTTGAACTCTCTCTTCGAAGTTTTTTTTCAACTTTCCCTTAAGGGACTTGTCAACTATCGGTCTCATGCCGGTATTTAGCCTTAGATGGACTTTACCACCCGCTTTGGGCTGCATTCCCAAACAACCTGACTCAGAGAAGACCAGACCCCAGCGCAACGGGGGCTCTTACCGGCCTCACACCGTCCAGGGGCCGAGCCTCGATCAGAAGGACTCAAGCCCCCGAGCTACACTGAGCAAGCGGTCTTTTGTGCACCAAATTTCCCCTGTTCGCCCGTGGGACAGGGGTTCGGATTTGGCGCTGGATTCTTCCCTCTTCGCTCGCCGCTACTGAGGGAATCCTGGTAGGTTATTTTCCTCTGCTTGGTAACAGGCATCCCGCCAACTGCACTTAGAGGGACGAAGGTGTCTGGCACCTGCGACAGCCCCACCCGCGGAAACGGTGTGTTTGAATTGTCGATGATCAGCGTGTCCTGCACTTTACATTAGTTCTCGCAGCTAACTGCGTTTTTAATGACACACGAGTGATCCACCGCCAAGAGTTGTCAATTTTGTGTGTTTTGCTTCTGGAGGCCCAGGTTTGCAGACAGCCGGTTTTAAGCAAAGAAACAGAACCCGCAGGTACTCCACAACATCATGGCCCCAGGAAGGGGCTACTGGAGACATTGAACCCCCTTCTAACTCTGGAGGAGGGAAGAGAGTTGGGCACACAGAGGGACGACCGGGCAGTTCTACAACCGTTCTAAGCTTTCAATGTCTGATGGTCCACCACTAACATTTTAGTCACATCTCATCTTGTCAACGAAAATTAAACATAGATTTCATCTTAGTTTTTATGATCAAGATCTATTTGGAAACATGGAAGAAAGGTCATTGAATGAAAATTTTAACTTACGATCCAGCTGGTGGATTTTACTGAATAAAGCCATTTAACATAAGGAAAATTCTGTTGCTGCTCATCACTGATGGGCTACTAACTAAGATGGCCGTTGCATAAACATAAATATTCCTGTCTAGAGCCAGTGTTTGGTTTGTCTGTTATGGGCCACTGTAGAAACATAGCCATCTCCATAAATGAGGACCTGCTCCCGATGTAGATATAAATGACTCACTCTGAGGTAACAAAAACACAATTCTTATTTCCAGGTCCCAAACACTAAAGAAAACATACTTGTTATATTATATTTTTGTCAGTATGTCCCCCCTTAATCCTCCACACTGGACCTTTACCTGTTGATGTAACATTTCTGTCTTTTGAGGCACAATGCTGGAGTTTCATGTGTCTTCTCGACCTTGTTATATCATCGCCCGACACCCTGTCTCGCGCCTGAAAACCTGAATTTCAGCAATTGGCCTCCACAGCGCGCTACACTTTGGTGAAGATACACTGAGACTATGAATAGTGAGTTATTTTACCCCCAGCGAGAACATGACACACACAAACTCTGCGCTAGGAGAAAATCCATAAATGTAAATGATGCTGTTTATTGTGGTTTACTGACATTCGTACTGAAGACAACTGGTTAATCTGCAGTCTGCTGGATTTCACATCGATTTCTGAGAACATGTCCTCGTTCCAGACTCATTGTTGTCCTGATTTTCTGACTTAAAGTCCATTTAAGTTGCTAATATTTCTGCGCCCACACCAACTTCATATGTAAAAGTTTATTCCTTGATTTCACTTGCTCCCTATTTGGCACCTAGTTTGAAAAAGAAAAGTTTCAGAGCAGCAGCCAGAGACAAATATATAAATATGATAAATGCCAAACAAGGACACTGACCGGAGCATCATACTTATTCTTTTTCTGCTATCATTACATTATATTAGATATAATATTCTTATGTCTTCATTACTGAATGATACTGCTGACTGAATGTAAACTGCTCATGTTAAAAGGAAAAGTAAGAATATATAAAAGATGTATAATATTGGCCTGTATTATGAGATAATGGGCTCCATTGGTGTGCTTGTCATCCAAAGTCTCTCTTTGATGTTATCCTTGTCTTCACGACATGAATAGATAATACTCAGCCGACGCTCCGCTTCATAAATGCCAGTTTCTCTATGGAAAGGGAAAAGGATGTACCGTGCTGTATGTAATGCATCATTTATAAAGCAGAGGCAGGAATAAGTCTGAGCCGGCCAGAAATTCTCACAGTGGCATCATTTTCAGTCCAACTTTTAAGGCAAGGAGTGAAAGTGTTTCTTAACAAATGAGACACAAACCTCATCTTGACGGGCTCAGCGTTAGATATGGACATAGATGGAGCCTTTTGTTCGTACTCTGGGTTCCTGTCGTCAGTGTTTGTGTATGTTTTCTCACAGATACAAACAAAAAGGAGCAGAATGACTGGAAATTGTTGGGACAGTGTTGCACAGCTGAAACAAGACACAACAAATGCATTTTAATAATGGCGGAACATAACGGATTGGCACAATAGTTAAAGAATAGACCCTCTTACTGTGCGAGATCATGCAAGTGGTGCGTTCAGAAATACTCATTCTGAGTGTGGGAGTGCACTCTGACACAAACTGGAGCGTTCATGAAGTCACAGCACTGTCTGAATGTAGTGCTGGGTTATCCAGAGCAGCGCACTCTCAGAGTGGCAGAGCGCACTCTGGACACTCTGTCTGTGGAGACGGAGCAGCAG
>JAPZEB010000010.1:6048768-6065749 GCA_029783705.1 Chaetodon striatus
AGGGATTATATATCTCATCTGGCCTGGGAACACCTCGGGGTCCTCCAGGAGGAGCTGGAAAGGGTTGCTGGGGAGAGGGACGTCTGGTGGTTTGCTTGGCCTGCTGCCCCTGTCCCGGATAAGTGGATGAAAATGGATGTCTGGATGGATGGATGGATAGATGGATGGATGGATGGATGGATGGATGGAACATGTTACCCCCCCAACACTACAACTGGAACACAGCAGAAATAACAGCTGAACTAAGGAACAAACACAACTTTGTTTATTTTCCAATCGAACAGCTTCAGATTTTTCATCAGATAAATTCAGTCAGTTTTACTGATGCAACAGCAAACTGTCCTCAGCAGTGAGACAAACTGTCCTTAGCAAAGAGACATGAAGAAAGAGCATTATACAGAATCAACAGCTACCTTTATGAATGTTTGCATAAATGCATGTGAATGTGAGGACTTTGTGTGTGGGTTATGAATATGCTAAAATGCTAAACTGAATTAATTAGTGTTGTTTTGGATGTGTAACAGAGACACATTCCCTGAGCTGAAGACTTTCATTATTATTATTTGTTCATTTTCCAGATATGAGCAGCAGCTTTTGTCTTTGGGTTGTATTTATTGTGCATGGACAGTCTATTGACTCTTACTTGTTTTCTTTGGCATTAGAAGGATATTGACACCCCGTGTTTGCTCATGAGGGCTGAAAGCAGCTACAGATTCAAGCATTCTCTTTCATTGTTCTGCCATCGTGTTGTGTTCGTGTGTGTGTGTGAAGAAAGGGGAGAGACACACACATGTGCACAGTGCAGCGTGGTATTTGCTTTCTCCTCTTTTAACAGCAGCCCATAAAAAGTTTACTGAGAGCCCTCCCTTCTGCTTTCATCAGCATATCACTTTGAGCTCCTATTATGCAAATGAAATCACGGCTCTATAAACCATATGTAAATGGAAAACACAAGCATGTCCAGACCAAATTACAGTCATAAATTTGATCAACAGCGCTCTAATAATCAGAACAGTAAGTGAAGCTTTCCTGCTCTGCACTGTATGCTGAGATCCTCTCCATTCATCAGTGTGATGCGCCGGCCGAGACGTGTCAAATTGCCAGAATTTGAGGGCTGATTGTCGGGAAATTTGTTCGCAGCTTCAATAATTGTGCACTGCAGTTTCAAACATCTTTTTAGAGTGCTCAAAGCACTCTGGAAACACACTGGTGGCAGATAAAAAGGCCGACAGCTCGTGTCCGTCAAGTCAATCGACCGAGCATGATTGAATTCTGTAGCAATTCCATTTAATCCAAAAGCATCTATGCAAAACCGTCTGAGTCGTAACTATGATGTATTGATAAGCAGCATGCAAAGTCTACCTCAAATCAGCACATTAAATATTCATAATTGAAAGCAGCGAGAGTTAAAAAGCCAACACACCCAGCGGAGAGCAGAGGGAGATGGAGGGCCACATTTAAAGGCCACGCGAACCGAATGGATCCCATAAGCTTCTGATGTCCAACAACATTAATAATAAATATCGCCACAAGCAGCCATTAGTGCGAATGGTTTGACAGTGGGAAGATAAAACTGATTCATCATTTTGGATTAAGTGCTACGTCTCTGGAAACTGCGGCAACTGCAGCTGAAATGGTGTCGAACAAATTTACGTTTGAAAAATTGCCAATCTCAGTGAAGAAACCAGACGCAGTCATGCAGACTTTTAAGGCCCCCTCAACATGATTAAGTTTGATAAAGCATCACTGAATTATGCATACCTTCTTGTTAGTGTGTCTTTAACCCTTTTTTTCAGTGTGACAGTGAGATGTTTTAAAATTCAGTGATACAAAGATGATGTAAACCGTTGAAATAACAATAAGAAAAGGATTAAAAGATACAGCAGTTCACGCTCACATGCTAATTACACGCTAAAACCAAAAAAGTTTGATTGATACAAACAACTTTGTCATCTGTAGATCTTTGTTTTAGTTCAGACGGGACAGGATGTCAAGCTCAGCTCACATCCCAGCTACATCAGCTGATCTCAAACGGCCAATCAACTGATGAGCAGCTGATTGATGATGGGAGTCAGCTGATAGACCACATGATTCCTTACTATGCAACCAATTGGCAAGTCTCATTCAGGGCACCCTATTTAAACTGCTCTGGCCTGCCTACTGTTACTGCTTCCTCTGCAAGATGCTTTGCAACCCACCTCCACCCCAGCTCCTCCTTTTCCAGCTCCTCCTTTTCTAGCTCCTCCTGTTGTGTCTGATTTATCAATGTCATTTCTGTGTGTTATTGATGCTGCTCTGTTCTGGTGCTGTGGGGTGTCTTTACTGCTGCTCTCCCTGCCTTTGGCTTTCCTCGTATGCGTGTGGAAGGGCAGAGAGGTAAATGGACCTGCATTTGTATAGCACCTTTCTAGTCTTCCGACCTCTCAAAGCGCTTTTTACACTACAAGTCACATTCACTATTCACACACACATTCACAAACTGGTGGCCGAGCCTATCATACAAGGTGCCGCGTGCTACTCAGTTTTTACAACACTCACACAAAAAGCAATTTGGGGTTCACTATCTTGCTCAAGAATACTTCGACATGCGAACTACTACTCATCCGATTAGTGGAGAAGCAGCTCTACCTTCTTAGCTGCAGCCATCCAGAGAGGTGTGCTCTCTCTGCCTTAGGGCTTACCTCATATGCGTGTGGAAGGGCAGATAGGTGTGTTCTCATGGAAGGGTAGGGGGGGTTTGCTCTTTCCTCCTATTGCTTTCTTTGTATGCGTGATGAAGGGCAGGTAGGTGTGCTCTCTCCACCATAGGCGTTCTGCATAGGCCTGATGAAAAGCAGCAAGGCCAAAGAAGAGAGCCATACCACCAAATATATATGGTATAATATATATATATGGTCATAACCAAATATTTTGCAAGCTGAGGCACAATTTTCTCTTTTTGTCTATTACATCCAGATATTAGCCTGTGATATATATATATATATGTTTCTGTGTGAATGCATCAGCGTCTGCTGCACTTTAGTCAGTAGAATCTCCATTGTTGTCTTTAATTCGATTTTAAGTGGTTTTATAGTGTCTCCTCTGATATTTAAGTCTTAATCGCTGTAATTAAACCAAAGATCGGAAGATCCAGAACCCTGATTTACCTGGTCTAAAGTGCCATCATGCCTCCGAAACAGGGAGGTGGAGATGAAAGTGCACTAGTAGAAGTATGCAACTGGAGACACACTCATGATTTTCCTCATACTGTCTGTACTGGAACACCTGTGTTCGCCCTCTGTCTGAGATGCTCCATTTTAGCACCTGTCTCTTTAAGCCCCTGTCCCAAAAAAGCCCAGTCATTGCAGCCGGGGGAATGTGTGTAACACAGAATAGTGTCACTTATTTTTGTGAAAAATCACCAATGAAAGCTTCTAAACACAACCGGACATGTTCCAGCAGGACTCTGATCTGAAATCAGGGAGAAATTAGCAACATCTGCAACCAAGACTACATGTTTTCCTGACATTAGCATGTGGCTACATGTAGCAGTGTTTGTCATTTAAACACTCAGAGTAGTTTGCCTGGAGCAGATGACCATAAAACGAAATCCATCACAAGCTAACACCGGCTTGGAAACAGAGTAGGAAGGAGTATTTAGAACGATCTAAAGCTTGCAGGAATTACTTTTAGAAACATTCATTATGTGAAACCTTTAATGTGAACATCTGATATTGCAGCATTATATAACAGAAAATAAGGAAAAGCATAATATGTCCCCTTTAAATATTTTATCCTAAGTTTGGTTTAAAGTTTAAAAAGGTCTTAAATGATTAAAGAGAGTTTTCCAGTTCAACATCTTCAAACACACTCTCAGAAAACACTTAAAAAGCTCCACCATCTGTAGGTTTACTTAAAAACAGTCAGCAGCAGCGCTCCATTAGGGTAAAGATCTGCAAAATAACGAGGTGTCAGACCGTTAGCATCATTGTGTATGTAAAGCACTGCTTCTGTCTGCATTTATACTGTGAATAATATTTACCAACCGGAGGAGCAGAGTGTTCTCATACAGCCAGAAAATTATCAACTGGTGTCCAGGCTTTGTGTCTGGCTCCCGCTGTGTTGATGGGCTGTGGTTCATATCCAGAGAACGACCTGCCCAGCATGACAGTGGTGACTTTAGCTTTCACACACCCTGTCACATTACAGCTGCTTTACAAGTGACAGACCACTGTGCCTGTCTTTGTGTCTGCTGTCTCTAATGATCCGTCCATTTAATGCCCCTCGATATATTATAACACATGAATTCATCTGTAAATCAGCACATAATGTTAAAGGCTCTGTAGGTGACATTCAGAGCATTAATACAGCAGGAAACCTCCATCGGCAAAGATATAATGGAGTGATGGTGCTCTGAGCAGAGAATGAATTCATGCTCCCTCTGTGTGTGTGTGTGTGTGTGTGTGTATGGGTGTTGGAATCTGAGCTTCGTCAATGTGAGTGCACATGTGTAGCTCATTGTCGCCGCTCTGCACTGTCCTCATACAGCAGTTACTGCTGATATCAGGACGCAGTTGTCATGCAAGCGTAGCGCCCACCCTCTGGTTCCCCCCTGGTCAGCACTGTTGATGTTGTTTAGCACTGTTTATAGAGTTAGCAACGTTAGCTGCTAGCCACCAGCGTAGCCACCACCGTGTGGAAAACTGTGTGCAGCAGTGGCGTAAGGAAGTTATGGTGGGCCCTCGTGCGCACTATTGTGCACATATCGTCTCATCACATGATCAGAGACCTGACATTGGATAACATCGATACACATATTACCCAGCATTCATCACTGTATATCTGTATATAATTTAAAAAATATCTTAAGAGCGTCTTTAGGGAATTTCTTCAAATTTGGCACGAACTTGGACTCAAGGATGTACTGATTAGAATTGGGTGGTCATAAGTCAAAGATCAAGGTCACTGTTACCTTGTGTCTGTCTCATTCCTGTAAACACAATATTTCTAAAAGGCCTTAAGAAAACTTTCTCAAATTTGGCACAAACATCCACTTTGAGTCAAGGATGAACTGATTAGAATTTTGTGTTTGAAGGTTAAAGGTCACTGTGACCTCACAAAACGTGTTTTTGGCCATAACTCAAAATGCTAATTTTGACAAATGTCTAACAGGGTTGGTGGTGTGGGTTTATCTGTGCAGTGGGAAGATGGTTCGAGTCAGCTTTATTTCTGTTTTTTCTTTTTTTTTTGCAGGAAACTTGTATTTTGAGAATATTTTTTTAAATTACATGCTGAAGCAAAACGTATTTACACACAGTATGTAATTTGCTTTTATGAGCAGTTTGTGGAGTGTAACCTACCTGCAGACAGCCATTCAACTGTTTAATGGCTGCTGTCTTCGTCCCTGTGGTGGATTAGAGGCTCATTCACTCAAGACCAAACTGTGATGGGGTGCGTGTGATGTTCCCCCTGGGCCACTGGCTGCCTATTGCTGTTATAATATATAATAAGATTTTGCATATAATTGTGTTCATAAAACACTGCAGCAATTTATGGATGCATCAAAATCCCTCTCGCTCCATATAAAGACACTCCCCTGTCTGTCATCTGCTCAGCTCTGTGCACCAGTGGGCGGGTCTGAACCCCTGAACCTGACGCGTTAATGGGCTTGTGTCCGTAACAGGAGTCTGACCCAGTCGTGCCGAGACAGCAGGAACACGGTCGCTCTCTCACAGGCGGTTACCTTCAAGTAAGCGTGTTCACACACTTGGCACAGCGGCGAGCTGTCCACGCCCGCCTGCTTCCAGGAATCACACACAACATGCACGTAGCACCGTCTGCAACCTGCTTAAAAATTCCACGCACATGTGAGCTTAAACATTCACAGATGAGATTTTAAACACAGGGGGACACACAACTGCCCAGCACCTGCCCATCCCTTCACACACGCATACATACACATGCCCCGTCTCACACACACTCACTCACACACACATCTCAGGCTCTGTCTAGCCTGAGGGCTGATCAAAACCACCATATAAAAGCTGTCTTGGTTCCCAGAACATAGACGCTCTCCCTCTCTCCCCTGAGGCTCCTGAACCATCCTGCCCTGCCATCCTCCACATCTGAGGCAACCCAGAGATGAAACAGTAATTACTCACATATTGGGGTTACATGTCACATATCAAACAATATGGATTTGGCTGGTTGGGTGTGATCAGATATTGGCATCGTAATAAAGCGCCCCTCTCTGCATCGAGTTGCTCGGCTCAGAAATGCTCCCAAATAACGATCCTGTTACCATAGTGAATTATTCAACTTTTAGGGTTTAATCAACATTTCATCAAACTATGTTTCCTTTACATTTCACGCTTTGTGTATTTCTGTAATCCCGCCACCCACCGCCGACTCCGTGCCCATTTGTTTTCATCACAGGGATTGTTGAAGTCTCATCTTTTGCAAATGTGCTCACTATTTGGAGGAAGTACATTTTATCATACATCCAGTAATGGAACTAAAAGCACAGAGGCACAGTCTGAGGTTATTTGGCTGCCATCCCCGTGCAATTTCAGTGGCATCATTGTCTGTACAGAGAGGACAATGGTGTCCTTTTTTGGATGGGAAGCACGCGCCACAAAATTTCAGCCTAAAGACACTGAATGTGTTGTATGACTCTGAGTGAACATGGAAACCTAATCAGACATTAAAGACATGTAGTTCTGGTGACAAACATGTTTCATCAGCTGTAAACTCAGCAGGCGGTGCATGTCAACGCTCATTTTACACATGTTGTCACAATAAGATCTACGGCAGGAAAATTCAGCTTGCTTCGCCCAGGGGGCCTCTCTTCCAAAATGACAGGAGGCCAGGGGCCAGTTCATAAACAAACATTATTAATATTTATCAGTATATATAATAGATGAGCTGCCTTAATCTTTTTGATGTTTGCTGTCCTCACTCATCTTTGCCAAGAGGCAGATCAGGTCTCAGCCTCGCACAGGTCAGGTGTATCACAGCCAAGTCACTAGAAGACAATGCGTTACATTTGGACGTTTTATACTCATCATATCATGTCTAAAGTGACCAGCCCACTCACCAAAATAAACAGCCGACTAATAAGTCGACGATGCAAGCAGTGTATTATGACCCATGCTTGAACAGCTACATGACTCGCCCACTACAGCCTACACGTCAGTCCACATTCAGCCACCTTTGCTCCTTGGCCCAGGAGCAGAAGTCCTGATGAAACTGCTAAGCTAGCCATTGGCTACTCATGAAGTATTACGTTAAAAGACAGGTGGTTATTGTTAGGGTAATGGGAAGGCTGCATTTCTCATGCTAATGCTAACTTGCAGTTAGTTCATGTTACTTGTGCTAATGCTAAGTGAGTGATTAGCTAGCTATGAAGTATTATGTGAAAGGAAAGGTGGTTAGGATAATGGGAAGGCTACATCTTGTTTCTCATGCTAATGCTAAGTTAGCAGTTAGCTAATGTTAGCTATGAAGTGTTATTGTAAAAGAGGTGGTTCCGACCTGCAATTGACACTGCTAGATGCCACTAAATCCTACACACTGGATCCTTTGAGACTTTTTTAAGGATCCGTGGGAACCCTGTCAAATTGTCACACGCTAATAAGCAGCAAAAAATATCAATATTTTTAAAAAATGGACACAAATTTCTTGTAGATTGTGTTTCAGCGAAAGGCAAATATATGCTGATAAATGTTTTAATGGGATTAACTATTTAAAGATTGAAAATGTGCAAGGTCACAAATGATCTGAACTCAGAGCAATGACAAGGGCATTTGCAAACAATCGGCGTGGTCTGCTCCTTCAAGCCTGTTGAGAAGTGATTCTCACAAAGGCCATAAAGTCATTGACCCCATCTGGAACGAGGTCAGAGTGCAGACACCTTCCCACCAAGGCCACAGTGTGATCATGAGTTTGGAAGAGAAAACAAACAGTTGTTCTTTTGTCTCCTCCTGTGCCCTTCACTCTACTTTGTATAGAAAACAATTCACTTTAAACCAGACTGAAAATCCACCATGTCTTCGAGCCGGCTGTCTGCCGGCTTACACCTACATATTTAACAGACAGACATGAGAGTGGTATCGATTTTCTCATCTAACTCTTGGCAAGAAGGCGAATAAGTGAATTTTCCAAAATGTTATTTCTTTAGGATTCACAGCAATGCACAGACAAATTCCTCCCACTCCTGAGAGAGGAAACAGTGTAAAAAAATATAAGTGGCCTGTTTACTTGCATTTTCTCATTCATTTCTCCCCACATCCGGCTGCATTTGACAGTAAGTGTACTGTATAGACCTGGAGGTAAAAATAGCAGCACTCTCAGCTGAAATCTTAATGGTCAGACCTTTGGCTAAAACTGAAAACAGATGCCGTAATGTGTTCCTCTCGCTGCTGCTCCCATCAGCTCCTGACAGCAGTTCTTACAGATAATCAGAATCCGCAATCAGACGGCGAGGCGTTAACGTTCCGCCGCCCTGTTGGTGTAAAAATGGAGAAATCTTGAAGTGGCAGCGACAAACAGTGAACGAACCCCTGCTGGAAAGACAGAATGAGATTAGTGCTTTGTAATGAATGTATTAACAAACCAGCAAATTAGAATATTCACTTTCAAATTCAAATCATGTTTTCTTTGTTGCTCTAAAATCAGCTTTTGATGAATCCTCATCACTGAGGTTACTAAAGTCTAAAGCTATATTTGTGATGTAACTTTTCCAGTTTCAAAACCACTACAGTTTGTTTCACAAAGAAAAATAAATACTGAATCAAAACTTTGGAGTATTGGTTTTCTTCACAGGAGCCATTCACCAGTAAGCCTGATCTGTGGTAGGGTGAGTGTTGCTCCAAAGAAATTTTGTATTTTTGAAAGAAAAAAGTGTTGCTCAACACTTTCATGTTGGGCACCAGGAGAATTTTGTTGTCATATCTTGTTACACAATGCAGGCTGTTCACTTGCACCGTTTGTACATATACCTGCGAAAAGTAATGTACCACAATTTGTATAATCCACGTGATTGGGAAGGCTGCGGTCACTTGACTAATGCGGTGACAAGTGTAAAGAAGGAAGCAGTATAAAAAGCAAAAGTCTGAGTAAAGCGTCAGGTTGGGGTGGTGGACGGGTCAAACAAGCACAGGACTATCCCCAGGAAACCAAATGAACTTTGAGTTATTTTAAGACATATTTTCCCATAGTTTCTTGCCCTAAACCTAATTGACATAACTTAACATTAATTATGCAACGTGACAATCCCCAAACATTTTTTTCCTAAACCAAGCCTATGTAACTTTAAGCTAAGTACGTAGCTGACAATGCCCAACCATGTTTCTTCACAGGACTTTCCCCCAAGAAACCAAGTGAACTTTAGTAAGTTACTTTTTTTACAATGTTTCTTGTCCCAAACTTTACCTATGAAATTTAACATTAAGTATGTAACGTGACAATGCCCAAACATGTTTTTCCTAAACCAAACCTAGGTTTCACAAAATCTAACCAGCGTAACCTGATGTTAACTTTGTGCCCAACTTTGTTTGCTGTCCTTAACCAAACCCATGTAGCTTCAGTTGCATAAACCTAATCTACATTATTTTATGTTAAGTACATAAAATGACATCTCCCGACCATGTTTCTTTCCATAAACTTAACCTACATGACTTCTTGCTAAAACCTAGTCTATGTAACTTTACGTTAAGTACACCATGTGATGTTGCCCAACCATGTTTCTTTCCATAAACTTAACCTACTGAACTTTACATAAAGTCTGTAACTTCACGTTTAGTGCATAACATGACAAGACCATTAGTCATGAATTCATTAGATATCACACAATACCATTGTATGAGGATACATTGCACAATGTAATAGAGTAGTTACGGCGAGCTTGTCTGACACATCTACTGTTGTTTTGTGTCCCAACATAAACTACATTGAGCCAGAGCTAGTTGATCAGGTCATCAAAACGGTTGACAGACTTCTGAGAATAGTTAAAGTGCATCTCCTCCCGCAGTCCCGCATTTTCACTTTGTAGTCAAATTTTGCTAAATTTGCACCACATTTGGATGAAAACCCAATTCCTTATTTCAAGTGAAGTGGTGAATTTACAGCTCACAGCAACTTGATATGATACATCTTCTGGCTTTTGTTTGATAACTAGTGCTGGCAAGAAATATTGTTGCACATTTCTGATCTGTAGTCAGTGTAGTTAGCATGGATTAGCTCGAAGGGCTAACTTGTTTCATTTATTTTCTTATGACAACATCACTGTCACCCTGAATGTCACGTCTAATCCCATTCAAGCTCCCAAACAGGAACAAATAGTCAAATATTTGTATTGAATAGGCAAATCTGATTTAGCTGACATAATTCTGAGTTAGGTACAGCCCAAGTATATACCTACTGGGATGATGTAATGTAACTACACAAAAGGATCTTGTCTGGTTACCATGGAGAGCATAAATTGAAAACCTTATGTGGCCCTTTCATGTCTGACGAGTGACACTCATCATAAGTGTGGAGCACCCCACCATAACTCAGGCTTTACTCCACCCTCCAGTTTGCTTTGTTCTAAACGGCACCTTCAGGCTTGCCTTTGCAAATTGCAGTTTTTACTTAACACAACGGTTAATTGCAGGCACATGCTCGAGTGGTCACGATGCCCATCAGAGGCAAAATGAGCCACAACAGCGCAGCGTAGATTATTCTGGAATCAGCAGCAGCGGTGCCAGGCTCCCACTCTAAGCCCCCTGGTTGCAAACCAGAGCCGAGTCCATCTCTGGGGCCCCGGCACCAGATGGCAGAGCCAATAACAGAGCTGGGGAAAAAATGGCAAGAAGGAATGAGGAATAAAGAGGGGAAATGAGAAAAAAAGGAAGAGACTGGGAAAAAAAGAGAGAATGGAAAACGTTCGGGTTCGGTCTGATCATTAGATTTCTAAAGTCAGACGGCTGTGGATGGATTTGCATAGCCTAGGGTTGGCAGTGGCCCACTTTCCCCTCGCTGTCTTTCTGAAAGACTGCCAGTGCATTCCATTATTTGTGTCAAGGCGGGTTCTGTGATGAAGAAAATAACAGTGCTGGCACATAGTCAGAGTTTACGGTCTCTCCCCTCCTGGTGCTCACTGTGACTGGCTGATTCCTGAATGCAACCCAGATATCTGCTGAGGAGGGAGGGCCGACGCTGAGCAGGGAGAGGCAGAGAACGAGAAATGCAGCGGGTGAAAGAAAGTGTAAGCGAGATGAAGGGAGAAAATGTGTGAGAGAATGAAAGAGATAGAGAGATCAGTGAAGGACACATACTTTCTACAGGCAGAGCTCGAGGCCTGGCTCGCTCTGAAGACTGAGGAAACCAGCTGGAGAGCAGCTCCCGCGGCTTAGACGGCTGTGAGACATTACCTCGCTATCTAGCTCCTGCGCTAACGGAATAGCGAGGACACACAGACAGGCGTGCAAGCGGGTGATGTTGGCTGAGGAGGAAAGACAGACTGCAGAGAGATGGTGAAGTTGCACAGAGCAACGAATTAAACAGATTATATATCATGTCAGGAAGCTTATGAAGATGTTCGAGACTCAACGTAGAATTTAAATGCCTGTATGAAATGACAAATACAGCTACGTTAGCACATACACAATCATTTATAGGCCCATTTCCACCAAACCCTCTCAGTACAGTCCCTTTGGAACCAACAGTAATCATTCAGACATGGTACCTGGACCCTGGGTCTGTTCAGACAGTCCTCTTAAATGTGGGCGGGGTTGTTGTCACTCACTCGCTGTATTTCCTCATCAGCAGATTGGTTCCAAACGTACCTGAAGTGTTTGGTGGAAACGGAGCTTAAATTAACTGCAGTGTGTGTGTTCATGATGATGATGATGATGATGATGAAGGAACATTACCAGCTGCGTTCACTGTCGGTTTGAGTCTGAACATGAGGTTTATTGAAAAACAAAGAATTTAACCAGACTTGAACTTTAACGAGACGTTTAACCTTCGAGAGAGTGATAAAACGACATAGAACAACATGACGAAGAGAAAACGCAGCCGACTGAATAAAATCAACGAGCAACGTCAAACAAGCAAAGGGTGTCTTTTAGTGACTGCACACCGTGTTCGGGAGAGACGGGAAAAGCTGCAGCTCTGTTGAATGTATGGAATCCATTTAAGTCAATATTAAATACATAAATTAATAAATATGGCTATGAAATAAACCCTGAAATAAAAACCATAAAACTTTATTGAATAGCTGACTTGCTTTTATCACTGAACACAACGATGTCACTCTGACATGTGAGCTCTGTGTGGTGGGATTTTTGAAGGTAGGTGTGTTTTTCCAACGTGTTATTGTTTCAGAAGAAAAAACGCAGATTCTTTTGTTGTTGTTATTATTTCTTTTGTAGGAAAAAGAAAATGCAAAAAAAAATCCATTTCTCTTTTCTTAGTGTGGACATTAAAGATTAATTTGGACTTGGTGTTTAATTTACAGTAAATGAGGCAATAAATATATGAATTATTGTAACTATAAATATGCAAATGAATAGGTTAAATAAATAAATAGGTTTTTATTTTAAAAAAAATCCGATAAAACAAATTGAATATTTAATTTATATTTACATTCATTAATATATTTTTATTTATTACCTCGTTTATGTATTTCAAGATATATTTCATAGCCATATTTTGTAGGTGTACTTTTTTATTTAATTAATATTGACTTAAATGACATTGAGTGTTAACCCCTTGATACCTGAGCAAACTGGCTCGATTTCTTTTAAAAACACGGGTGGAAGGCATAAGCCACGAAATGACCTGGAAAAAAAAGCAAGAAATAAGTAAAAAGAGAAAATTAAAAACAGAACAATTAGGGCTTTTTTGTGTATTTATTTTTTTAGTTAAAAAGACCCAGAAAGAGTGCTTAAAAAATTCTAATAATTCTGTAACGTAATTTTAAAATCTAACAATAATGATTTTTTTTTATTTTTTTTTTACTAATTTTCTAAAAAAAATAAATAAAATAAAATAAAATTTGTGGGACATTTTTTTCCAGTGTTTTTGAAAGAAATTAGCTCAATGTTCAAATGCTCAAATAGTGACGTCACTCCAGGTTTCAAAGGGTTAAACTAAAAACTTAATTGGCTCACTAAAAGACAAAAATTTAAATTTCTTAGAATATTTTAAGTAACAAGCTGAGGTCTTCTGTGTTTAGTTCAGTCGTTAAATAAAAAATATATAGGATACAGTGGCGTTCAGAGGAGCTGCAGGTTGGGATATTTTCGTCAGCTGTGGTGAACGCAGCTTTAAAGTTTCGTAAACGACGATGACGTCTGGTCTGTGAGGCGATTTAAAGATTTATTCAGATTCCAGTTTAAACAGTTTGTTTTGCTCAGCTGTAAAAGTACGAAGTGGACCAAAGAATTTTAAGTTGCCTACGTTTTTTTTTGTTTTAAATGTATTTTTGTTTGTTCGTGACGCCCAGGAAGTGTTCAGCTTTTACTTTATCGATGTTACGATGATATGTTGAAGCGTTTTTTAGGTCACAGTATAAATGAGGCTGATGTTTATGTTTAAAACCTGAAATAGGAAAAAAAAATTACAATATAAAGAGTTAGTAAAATGTAAAATTCCAGCTTCTGCTTGGCCCTGTCTTGCAGGATTTTTTTATTTTTTTTTTTCTTGATCGGGGGGAAAAAATGTTATTAAAATTAAACGCCTGGATGGAAGTGGGGGTTTTTTTTTCTGTTATGTTATCCAAGATTTTGTGAATTAAAAATACGTAAGCATTTTGGGAATTTATTTTTTAAAAAATGGTCAAGTTAAAACACAAAGAGTCAGATAGATGGTTTTCAAAATAAAATATTTCAGTTTAGTAGATATTCAGTTTGTCATAAAACGGAAATGATTACGGCTCCTTGTAGCTTCCATACATCATCAGTTTTAATTAATTTGACTTGATTTTCTTTGTGTTTTTGTGTGGGTGTGAGACAGAAATGATTTGATGCGCAAAGTGTGTGTGTGTGTGTGTGTGTGTGTGCATGCCTTCCTATGAGCCTTGCATGCCCTCCAGCAGCAGGACGTCCCGTACAGTCCACTCGTCAGCCTTAAAACGAAATTGTGATTTTGGAAAAAGACACACACATAAAAAGACAGAGGAAAAAGCGAAGCTGCTTCAGATCTTTACGCTCTCGTCATGTTTGGATCCAAACCTGTACAGTTTTTAAAAAGGCAGCACAGGCTGAAGTTTTCTTTCTTTTGCTTTAAGATCTCTATGAACATATATATATATAAATATAGTTGCACCATGTTGATGTGTGTACCTGTTGAGTATATTTATTTGAACAGAGGAATAAATATTTCTGGACATCACTGAGCTCTGCTGCCTGCCTCTGATTTAAATACAAATAAAAGTGTTTACTTACACGTTTTATTTTCAGATATTTTTGCCCCTTCAAGCCTGATTAAGACTCCCGCGGGACACCGCGGTCAAAGGTCTAACGTCAACTTCACAGCAGCACTTGTAAGGAGGCAGGTTGGGGTGATAGACGGGTCACAAGAGAACAGACTTTCGCCCGGGATTTTTCCCTGGAGTCACGTGCTCGGGTCTGTGCGAACGTCGAGTCATTTTGAGGTACGTTTCTTTTCCTAATCCAAACCTTTGTAACTTAACGTTAATTACATACGTTAACGTCATTCATGGGGCGCAAAATTTGTGGGATTTCATACGAACCGTTCTATGAGCATACGTTGATAGTGAATGTCAACATTATGACATCGCAGACGTTGGGTTTTGGTTATTCAGCAACTCAACTTATTACCAACAAATGATCAACGTCGTCTGTCGTCGGTACTCTACGTTGAATTTTGATCACCTGAGTGAGTACAACCTAAGTTTAACCGAACATCCAGCCTGTTCTCATTCTGAAGTCATCAAATTCTGCTGCCTTTTCAGCGTAAAACAATGACGCCAAAGGCCAGTTTTTGGGGCAGTATAATTCGCAGCTGGGTGGCATCAGATGGAACTTAACGTATTATGACATGCCACTGATCGGCTGATGGCAACTGTTGCGGCTACATGATACGCGGACAGGTGGCATGAGTTTTTAACACAGCCGGATGGCACCTGTGGCAGCAGCATAATACACCGCTGGACAGTGTCAGTTTGCTGCCAGTGACAACACAGTATAAGGAGCTTGAAAGTCCCTGTAGGGCTGGTAGGAGGGGAGGTGGATGAGTCCAACAAACCCCGGACTTTCACCCAGGAGCCTGGTGTTTGCCTCCCGTACAAACGTAGAGCCAAGCCATGATGTTTTTGAGTCATTTTATGGTACGTCCTCCATGTTTCTTTTGCTAAACCTGACCACAGCAACTTTACGTTAATTTTAACTGTGCATTAAGGAGCTAACGTCATTCATGGGGCATAAATTCGTAGGATATCATATGAACCGTTCTATGAGCATATGTCGATAGTGGATGTTAACATTATGAAGTTTGCATACGTTGGGTTTTGTTCTTAATACCTTACGACTAAATATCGTTATCCTTCGTCAAGATGTTGGCATGAGACATTGGAAGACGCTGGATTTTGTTTACTTAACAACACAACTTAATACAAACAAAATAACAACGTCATCTGTCATCAGTACTGTACATTGAAATTTGGTCACCTGACGTCACAACCTAAGTTAAACCAGATATCTAGCCCGTTCCCTATTTGGACGTAGCCGGACGGAACCTACAATGTTATGATAAGCCACCGATCGGCCAACGACACCTGTTATAAACTTAACCTCTGTAACTGTACGTTACTTACGTAACTGTACATTAAGGACGTAATGTCATTCGTGGGGTGCAAATCCGTGGGATATCATACGAACTGTTGCGCATGTATTTCTTGTGGGGTATCATACGAAGCGTTCTTTGAGAACACGTTGGTTTGTTTTAATGACAGTTTTATTGAAGTGTTACTTTTTGTGTGGACACGTCACAAACACACGAACCACGAACACAACAAAAAGCTCAACAACGAAACACTGCGATCTCAGTGAGACTCTGTACAAAGAACTTACAAAACCCGCGTCTGTTAGAAATATAGACTTTTTTTCTGAACAGCGTTTCAGAAATGTAAACACTGCAAACAAAGCTCATATTAACAAAAATGTAACGATGGGTTCAAATCATGTTTTCCTTCAGTGTTATTAATTGGACGGTCCGATGGATTCGTTAAGTCAAATTAAAACCCAGCATTAAATAACTTGTTAATATGTGGATACTTTGAGGTGAACATCAAAACAACACAGACGTGTTCAGCTGTCTGGTTACTGATATTTACAGGATATTGATCATGTTGAATCAACACAGTGCAGTATCCAGTTTGACAGTTTCGTCTCTTTACAGTCAAGAACCCCAAAAAAATGACTCAAGGAGTTTTTCAAGGATTTTTGAGACCAGAAAATTAAAAGTTAAGTTCAGTATTTTTCAACCTGGAACCTGTTTTTATATTCGAATTGAATGAGACAAACAGGCTGTAATGTAACCACTCAGGACACACTCACCAAACCAACGGACGATGGATCCCTACAGCAACTTGTAAACTGAAAACAGCAAAGGTCCCTAGGACGCTGCCTTGGGTCACACCGTAGTCAGTGCTAATTGTTTCCAAAATGTGTTCCCTGATTCTGACATGGAATTTCCTTTCAGACATATAAGAGTGAAACTGGACTGACCGACCCAGTCCTCAGATAGCTCGCTGCCTCACCTGCTGCTCATACTGGGCAGCTTCTTGTGAAAAACAATTAGGTTTGAACACCAAAGTAAAAACAGAAACCCTGCAGACTGCATACATTTGGTGTGGCTCCATTGTTTTTGTGGTGACCAAGCCGGCTGAAGGGGATGGACTTCCATTTTCGGTCCTTGCCAATCGATGAGCCGGGTTTTCTTCTTCCTCATGCTTTTTTTCTTCCTGGTTAGCGGTTGTTTCAGGCAATACTGC
>JAPZEB010000010.1:6100902-6116639 GCA_029783705.1 Chaetodon striatus
GAAGCCAGGATAAATCACACACAAGACTTAAAATGCTATTTTTGTGGAGGCTTTATTGTCTTCACAATTTATTGTTTATTATCTGTGAAATTAAAGTAAATAAAAGCTTTGTTTCCACTGAGGGAAATGGTTTCAGCTGAAGCACTGCTGGGTCTCTTTGGATACTTCAGGTGTCCTGTGTTTATTCCATCATGTTAGGGGCTCATTGCACGAGTAAACTCTTGATCAAAAAATATAAAATGCAAGTCTCAACAGTCTGAGGCACACTGTTTGTAGGGTTTGTGCAAAAATTAAAATACCTTCATTTTACGTATAAAGATTAAAAAGTCCAACATGTTGCGACTCACAGGAAATTTACATTTTTTGATTAAAAGCATGCTCAACTTTACTCATGCAGTGAGCCCTTCACATGCTGGAATCAACGCAGGAATTTTTCCAACTTTGAAACTTAAGTTAAAGCAGTTATGATATTATCCTGTGATGAGGCTGCAGGACTTTAAACTGGGGTCTTAATATATGTTAACTCATATAACAAATATACAGAAGCTACAGAACAGACTTGTAAAAACATGGTGGTGTAGTGTACAGTAAGTTCAATGTCATTTCCAGTGAGCCTGATTGTTTTGGCCTTTTGACTTTGTTTGAAGGACCTCGACTGGTCAGCGGGTGTTTTGTTTTGCAGGGTGGAGGCCCGCTCCCTTTTTCAGAACGGCTTATGTAACTGTTGGTCAGAGCGAAACGGTAGTGAAACATCCTCTGCAGAATAATGCGCCTGCATGGGTGGAGCGTGGTGGTGCTGCAAAGGACACTGAGGTCCAGATGTATACTTTAGGTACTTTCCTCTGTGAGGAGTGTCTGTCACTTCTGTTCTCAGATCTGATGCACACTGAGCGCTGTGAACCGGGGCTTTGAAACCAGGAAGTAGTAAATGTGTCTGCACACCCTCCGGGTCAATGACAAACAGCTCGGCTTGTGGTTATCTGAGTGAGGGACAGAGGAGGGACTCTGGTCCTGTGGACTGTCCCTCAATTTAATCATTCACAGAGAGCATAGAGAGCGCAGTATCAATGACAGAATTACAGGAAGAACAAACCAGAGCTGTCAGCTGCTTTATATTATTCTCATCTGATGGTCAGCAGTCGACACATTGTCACTCTGACCTCCTCACATATTGACGTTTGGTCGTGGACTTACAGGAAAGGTATCCTGGGTGTGTTGGTTGTTGGTGTTCTGGGACGCCGTGTCAAGTTCTGCCTGTTACATGCAGTCTCTTTCAAAATAAAAGTACTCCGTCAGTACAACACTGTGAATTGATGTTTTTTTTCCTTCAACAAACCCACGTGGTTAGCTTTAGGAAAACAGAACAGGGTTTGGCTGTATGATATTACAGGATGTGAACACTGCTCTCCCGGGGGAAGGTTAGTGTTTGTTGGAGCCATCCACCACCCATCCTGCCCACCCGCCCCCCCACTCAGACTTCACCACATTCACTTTTGTTCTTGTGCTGCCATGCTGCAGAGCACCATTAAACTATGAGGGCAACAGGCCGCGTATCATGCCGACATTAAAGGATGCCTTTTTTGCAAAGGCTGAATCCAAATGTCCAGACTTCATCGTTCTTGCAGACTCGTGGTCTTTGCAGGCACGTTCCCAAGAAGACTGGGAGTGCTGAGGCCTCCAAATCCACAATTCATCCAGTCCACAAGGGCCCTCACTTTCTGCAGACTTCCAGAGAGTCCACTTGGGATGCAGACTTCAGCGGACTTCACTGATTTAGTCACCCACAGTTCACTGCAATACGGACGTGACATTGTGGGTTTTTGAAGTGCTGAAAACAACCTTATGGTAATACTCAGTTTACTGAGTTTTCACTCTTTCCTTATTTCGCACATTTCTGTTTTTGAACAAGCGTAGGCTGTTTCATAGAGATGTGTTAATAGCCTACAGTTTTGTTCAGTCACAAAAAAAGGCTGTAAATGGGATTTATATCTTGTTATCTGCAGAAACAGGTGAGTAGGCACCATTTTTAAAATTATATGACATATATACGAATATGACGACAGCAATAGTTGAATGTTTTGAAGGCTGTCTATCAGTCGCTTAAGGTCTCAGCCCTCGCAGACGTCATGTGATGACAGTAAATACGTCACACGATGTACAGCTGAGGTCTGCGAGGGCTCACGAGGGTACGATCTATAAAGTCCAATCCAGACTTTGACTGCAGGCAGCAGCTAAACATAGACGTGAATAAAAGACAATAACATGAACTATGTTAAACACAGAAGCCCTGAACAATTTAAGGTATTTTTTCCTTGGAGGAAATGTCTTCTGTGCTTTTATTACACCATATGGCCCTTAAGATCAAAACTCATGCATTGTGACACATAATAATTATAATAATGAATAAATAAAATAATAAATAGCGTGTGTATATTTGTATCACGCTGCTCGTGACCTTTTCGTGACTCCATTTACTGTATTTACTGTATGTGACCTTCCCGGGCGTGTTCAGCCACCTATGAGCTGACAAACAGGAGTATCTCAGCCAAAGGTCAGGTCAGTGGTGAGTGTGTGAGTCCTCAGGGAGTGTTCCTGTCACATCACAGCCCACGTCAAAGGGACAGCGGGAAGGCTTTTGATGCGTCACATCCCAAACTGAGCGGCCATCGGTGTCAATCAGAACATCTGGTCCCCAAATCTTAAAAAGGCTAATACGAGGAAATCTCCTGACTTCCTGTAGGAGAGGAAACTCCCTTCTTTTGTTTTGCAGTGGCCGACCCACGCAGCAGCAAAACAAAAGATATTTTTAGCCCTTTTGTTAAATTTACCAGCACTGTTAAAGTGAAATTGCTATTTACATATTTTGGGAGGCTTTTTTCTCCCCCCTGTCTCCTGCTTTGCCAAAACACTTGCGGCTGAGAGTTTTGCATCTTTTCCTTTGTCATCATGAGGACATGTGCGGTGAGGTGCGTTCAAAGCGCGTGATGCAGCCTCACGGTTAAGTGCTTGTTATGTCTGTGCCTCATACGCAGCGCTGTATATTTACAGAGGGACTTGGCTCTTTTATCTTCCCTTTAAATGTCCTCGACACAAAGGATCCCACGCCTTCTGGAGTCGCTACCAGACCAGCCTGTTTGTCTGTCTGTGGGGGAAACAGTTCATGACACACAGAGGGAAATATGAGAGGAAGAACAGAGGAAGGCAGTCAAGCAACTCATTGTCCCGAGTTGAGGATTCAGCGGGACAAAATATATGGAGTGAGAGAGGAATTCCCCCAGTAAGTTCAAACGATTGCAGATGTGCGCCTGGCCGACTGCTACTGCACACATCTGGGCCAGCTTCCCCGCACGCCTCCTCTTCCATCCTCCGAGCCCGCCGTGTCTCGTCTCTATAACACTGCCCTCCGCTCTACCCTGGAAAAGCAATTAGGTAGAACACATGGCCGGTGTTAACTACTACTCACCAGGCAGCCAGTTTGCCAGCTGCGGCAGATCCACAGCAGAGTGTATCATGGGAGGCCTGTAAAGACCATTATCTTGGCGGCTGGGAGGAAAGATTTGGCGGAGGGAAAGTTTGGGGGATTTCAGAAGGGAGAGATGCAGTGCTACTGGAGGTCAGCAGTAGTCCGCCACCTCTAGAAAACTGCACTTTAACATACAGTACTGCGGGGGTTTGCACATTGTTAAAGCGTCATTTTCAATTCCTTTAACTTCTTCCTTTAACGTCTCCGACCCAATCGCCAGACTAAATACTGGCTTTGTACTTTTCTGCAAACCACAGATATTCTTATGTTAGTATGAAGTGGATATGTTCAAACTTTGTCACGTTTCTTTATGTTTCAACAACACTGTGGTTAACAAGTGGCTATATTTAGGCACAGAAACCACTTGCTCACGGGTAGGAATAGATCATGTTTAGGCCTCAAATACCCAGTTTTGGTGCAACAATCATGGCTGGAAATGCCACTGATGTCTCCCAAAAAACAACTGGTTTTGTTGTTTGTTGGTCTCGAGCAGTTGTCTGCAGCTTGGAAAAAAAAACACCCGATGTGGTGGCACAATCACAGCTGGAAATAACAAGAAATGTCTTGCTGAAAAACATCTGCTTTTGGTGGCACTATTTCCTCTGGAAATGCCTCTGGTGTCTCAATGATAACCTGCTTTTGGTGAAAAAATAATGGCTGGAAATTCCACCGATGCCTCGCTAAAAACAACTGGCGCCACAATTGTAGCTTGAAATGCTGCTATGTGTCACTAAAAAACACCCGGTTTTGATAGCATGATCTCCTCTGTAAATGATGCCGGTGTCTTGCTGATAAACACGTGCTTTTGGTGGAACAATTGCAGCTGGAAATGCTGCCAATTTTTGCTAAAAAAAAAAACCAAAACACTCTATTGGTTCCATAGTTGTGACTGGAAGTGCCGCCAATGTCTTACTAAAAAACACCAACTTTAGGTGCCAGAATCTCCACTGAAATGCCTCTGGTGTCTAGCTGATAAACACCTGCTTTTGGTGCAAAAATAATGTCTGGAAATCCAGCCGATTTCTCACTAAAAAACACTCACGTTTTGGTGCCGCAGTCCCTGCTGGAAATGCTGCCATGTCTCACTAACCAAAACAATTCCCACTGGCAATGCTGCAAAAGTCTTGCTGAAAAACACCTGCTTTTTGTACCACAATTATGACTGGAAATGCAGTTGATATCTCACTAAAAAAAACATCTGCTTTTTATTGGCTGGAAATGCTGTTGATTTTTGCTAAAAAAAAATAAATAAAATAAAAACACCAGTTTTTGGTGCAACAATCTCCTCTAGAAATGCCTCTGGTGTCACTGATAAACACCTGCTTTTGGTGCAAAATAATGGCTGGAAATGCAGCTAGAGTCTCACTTAAAACAACACAGTTGGAGCTGGAAATGTAGTAAATGTATTGCTTGATAAAGACCCACTTTCAGTGGCACAATCATCGTTGTAAATGCCACCAATGTCTCACTAAAAACGGCAACTTTTGCTGCAACAATCACAGCTGGAATCGTCTCAGATGCTAAAAACACACGCTAGTCTAGTTTGTAGAAATGTTGACATGATTTGTATGAAACGTCCAAATGTAACATGTGTTTTGCAGAAACATACAAAGCCAACATTTCTTCTAGCAACTGGACTGACGTCTCCAAATGAAGCAGCTTTGCATCATATATGTGCAGTTTTATTTTGAAATGCTCAAAGCTCCTTCATGAAACTAATCAACAAATTAAGTTAAAGAAATTTCAGAAAGAGGTGTGAATGAGTCAGCGTGCATGTCTGAGCGGTTTGGTATTAAATGTGGAGTACAGCATGTTCTCTTCAACAGAGAAGTATTCCAGCTACAACTAATGATTCATAATTGATCTTAAATATCACACACACACAAACAAGAGGCGTGTTTGGCACCGAGCTCTCACCTGGCACGTACTCATTGTTTACCTCTTCAAACAGAGACGTGCACCTGAGTCAGTCAGGCTTGTTTATGCTCATTCAGAGACAACAGCCGCTGCGCCGAGGCCGCATGCGTACACGCATGTGCAAACACAACACTAGTGGGAAATTCCCAGCAAAAATTCCACTCCAGCAGTCCTCTGTGAGCACATTCCTGCGTTTTTCATAACATCTCGCTGCTGAAATGAAAGTCGAATTTACAGTTGTGGGGCAGTTTTGAAGATCCAGCGTAGCCTCAAGCTACCAATAAATCTTCCTCGACTGAGGATATTGCATGTAAGCTTATATCCCTGCTAGATTTCCTGGATGCAGCTCACTTTGGGAATGTGGGGGAGCATGAAAGAACAGGCAGAGTGGAGCGGAGGAGGAGGAAGACACCAAGGAATAAAGAGAGAAGGAATTCTTTAGGTGCTAAATACAGCAAGATATTAACCCATTATTAACGTGGCCTCCATCTTTAAAAACGAGGATCTGTTTTACCAGAACACAACAGCATCACGCCCAACCATCCAGCGCTCACTCATATCAGTTGCTTAATTTTGGGGGAAAGTTTTCTCATTCCAAATTCCCCTAGCATCCCCTGAAGTGACTTCACCGCTTGATGCAGAAATAAATAACTATTTCTAATCCTGTTTGACTATCTAACATAACCAAATAAGATGGATGAGAGCATGTTTTCCATTCGCGGACAATGTGGACACTCAATTAATGAATGCAGAAGTGTGTGAACGGGGGGATTTTTTATAGGCGTACAGTAGTGTGCAGAAAATGACTCATGCTTTTTGGGGACTCGGATCGTTCGCGGTCTCGCTCCTAGCGTGCCACAAGCGTGTCTATCGAGGCGTGCTCCAGGACTGCCCAGTATTTAGTGAAACAACAGCATTATTGTTCATGTTGGTCTGTCACATGTTGGTTTGATGTATCTCCTCCGTCGTTATGTGTTTAATGGCCCACGGCGCAGTTGGTTTGGCCGCTGCTGTGAGGTACAGTTGGCATCGCTGTCATGCAGCAGGGTGTTTCCTCTCTTCTTAAGCCATCAGGAGATTACTGACTTCACTCTGTTATTACTGAGGCCACCAGGAACTACTGGCCTCCAAAATTACTCTCTTCTGTGTATATGGGTTTTCCAGGTTTTCTATCAGACGTCCCTCCTGTACCTGGAAATCTCTTTAGTTTCCAGTTGTAGCATATAATTTTTATTTGGCTGGGGAGAAGTGCCACGTTGATGTAGACACTGTGTGTCTTTAAAGCTGATGATAACTTTTTAAATTAGCACCTTGAAGGAAAACTTGTAAGCGTAGAGACTGGAAACAAGGGGACAACTAACCTGGCTTGGCCAAAGGTGATAAGATCTGCCTACTAGCAACTCTCAGGCCTCGTCTACACATGTACAGATATTTTTGAAAATTCACACATTTTTATGAATTACAAAACTTTTCCATGACTTTTCAAGGATTCATAATAATATATATGTCTTTATTTCTTGCCCCAGTTGCATAGCATTTGTCAAACATGTCAGATTCAAACTTTATTCGAATATAATTTCGGTGAGACGGGCCATGGGAAGAAAAGAAGAAGCAAACGAGATGGTAAATAAACGCTGCAGAACGGTGCGTTGCAAGTAGTTTCCTATCTCAACTCGTCTGGTCGAGAATCTTTGGGGATGGAGCCTATCCCAGTGAGAGGCAAGGTTCACCCTGCACAGGTCACCAGACTATCACATGGCTGACATTAGAGTCACAGTCTTTGGTCTGCATGTCTTTGGACTGTGGGAGGAAGCTGGAGCACCCGGAGAAAACCCACGCTGACATGGGGAGAACATGCAAACTCCACACAGAAGGGCTCCCCCACCCTTGCGTTCAAACCAGGAACCCTCTTGCTGTGAGGTGACAATACTAACCACTGCACCACCGTGCCGCTGAATGATATTGACCAACAGCTATGTTAATCACACATTCACTCCACTTGGTGCTCTGAATTTACAAATGCTCCAGTTTATGCCCTGAGAGCACTTCAGCACTCAGAGTCAGTATTTCCAAATGCACCCAAAGTAACCAGTGTTTTGGAAAATCTGCAAAATTGCTGCAAATCAACAAGTTGCTTTTTGAATGTTTTTAGCCGTTCACACTGGAGCAGCTTTTTTAGTTTTATTGTGTGAACTCAACAAAGTGAAAGACGTGGCTTTAAAGCCTGAGGGCAAGGAGTAAAGTTGCAGTTGCTGTCAGCGAGTAAAACCCTGCACGTCTGGTTTACACTCCTCTGTCACATGATGGGCATTAAAGGTGTACAGAATGGAATAGCTCTGCGTGACTCATGAGTGAGTGTACAGGATGGTACGGTGAGCAGGGTATGAGGCACCAGTAGAACCTGATAGTTAGGGCCTGTCTGAATACGCCTGCTGCTGAGAGCTGAGTGACAACTCTGCAAGGTTCTCAGCCCAGAAAAAAACAGACTTCGAAAAAGAAGAAGAGGTTTTGGGTTTCCTGCTGCCCTGTGGCACAGCGGAGAGAGACATGTTTACTTCCTCAAGAGGCCGAGTTACTCAAGAGAATGTGAAGTTAGGTTTGTTTTTGTTGTTTGAAGTCTGTATTTGGGTTTTTCTTCAGGTCAGGTTTCATCCACGCGTGTTAAACATGCTCTACATTTAAGGTTTATGCACTTTAATGTGCATGGAACATTTATAGTTGTAGAATCTGTTTAAAAGGTCCAGTGTGTCAAACCATGCACCAAAATCCTTTTGTATCCCAAGCAATGATGAGATAGCAACTCATGCATAACCCACGTGTTTTGGGAAAGCTGCGATCACAGTTGCTCAGTAATCTCAAACTTACTGCTTTAATTCAGAAAGGCTGACGCGGGACAGGGGTTGCAAATTAGCCATGGCTATAAACCTGTGTGCTTTGCATCTACTTTGTATTTTACGCATGAAGCAGTGTCTTGTGCATCTGTCCTTGTCAAATAAACATGTAAATAAATAAGAATAAAACATGACCAACGTGCTGACAGGAGTACAGACGAAATTGGTCCCAGGTGGTCCAGTTAGGAGGCAGTGGATGGGTCAAAAAAGACAGGACTTTCCCCCAGGACACCGGTGTTCAGGAGCTTTGTTTCCCTAAACCCAACCGCAGCAACTTTGCAGTAATGATGTAACTTAACATTAAGGACATAATGTCATTCTTTGGGTGCTAATTTGTAGGATATCATACAAACTGTTGTACTGCGGTGTTTCTCCCTCGCTGTTGGGTATGTTGGAGACAGGCCGTTAGCCCAGCACCTGCTAATGTGTGCTCCCTTTCGTTCTCTAATAACTTAAGTTATCAGAGCAAGAAAGGATAGAAAGGAACCAAAAGTAATGGAGGATTGTACCAGGGTGTCCAGTGGCTCAGTGGGTGGGGCGGTTGTCCCATGTGCAGGGGTGGTGTCCTTGCCATGCTAGTTGTGGGTCTGGTTTCAGCCTGCGGCCCTTTGCTGCATGTCGTCCCCTCTCTCCCCCCCTTTCACACTTGATACTGTCCTGTTAATTAAGGGCAAAAAGCCCAAAAAAAAAATCTTTCAATAGGAGGATTTTACCAAGAGCTGATTTATCCACAGAGGTCCATGTGATTTCATCCGTTAGACACACGGAATGACGCAGTTTCAGGGTAAAAAAAAAAAAAATCAGTATTTTTCTGACACTCTCCTTGTAGAAAAAATGTGAATGTTCTTTATCTTTATAGATCTTTATAGACGAGGACCTGCTATGGAGACACAAGCAGCTCAGCTGAGGTAACAAAAACACAATGATTCTTATTTTCAGGAGATTACACACTGAAATAAACATATTTATTATGTTTATTTCCTGTTTCTGCCGGTGTCTAAATGTTGCACACTGGACCTTTAATCCATCCATCCTCTTTAAAAGCTTCATGGTTTATATTCAGGAGCAGGAGGAGGTATTTGGAGTACGCTGCTGTCTAAAACAACTCCTGATCTAACCCATCACCCACCATGTGGCTTTATTTGCATATTTAGATTTATAGATTACATTACAGGCTGTGTGCAGACAGGGAGTGTGTCTGATTTGCATTCAAAGCCTCAGTGGATATGATTTGTGCTGTGTTTGTCTCGGGATTATCATGTGCAGGTTATTTAAGGTTTTGTCTTCGTGAGTCATTTATAGTAGAATATGTGGGTTAAACCACGGATATCCCCCCTTACATGCTGCTTCTATTGTCACCACACACACCTGTTCTCTTATAGTTCACTCTTAAAGACCAGCCGGTGAGGTCGCAGTCAGCTCTTACTCACCATTCATGCTGTCAGGTCACAGACTCAGTCTTTACTGGAAGACGGACGGGTTCATAACAGTGATGTAGAGCTCACTGTCATCACCGCCGTCTCATCAGCTTTATCGTAAACTTTTAACATCATTGGACAAATTGAGACAGAAAACTGCATGTGATAAATTAGACAACTCTACGTACGACTCTGCGTCTGACACAGAGCATAAAACAGGCACATGTCAAAACATTTGGTGTCATTGCACAATCATTGTGACTTCTGCTAACGGCTGCTCACATTCAGAGTTTGGCTCTGGTTTAAGTAAACTGCAGAGTCAAGACGCCACATGACTCTCAGAGTTATCAGAGTTCAGCTTACCAGCTAAGACGAATCTGAACTGAACACTGTGGTGTGTGTGTATTTCAGCTGACTGTAAGCTTCGTAATGCATCAACCACATTACATAAATACTTGTAAAGGTACATCACGATGTGGAAAAATCACAAGCTGGGTTCAGTCGCGTGGCCCAAACACCAGCGCTTCCAGTGGCTCCAGGATTTCAACATGAAGGTTAGTTTATCTGTCACAGGTAAAAGGTAAATGGATTAAACTTGTATGGCACCCGTCTAGTCTTCTGACCACTCAAAGCGCTTTTACACTACGTCACATTCACACACCGGCGGCCGAGGCTACGATACATGGCACCTCCTGCTACTCAGTAACCATTCACACGCTCTCTAACACCAACTGAACAGCCATCAGGAGCAATTTGGGGTTCAGTATCTTGCCCAAGGACACATGGCCAACCTTTGCATTGATGGACGACCCGCTCTGTGTCTGAGCCCTGAAAAAAGATATGTCCATTTCAAACGTTGTAGACGTCACTGCCTTTATACCTCCATGTGTCCTCTATGTTGTCATGATGCAACGCGTAGACGGCACTAGAAGGCAGAGTCAAATGTTTCTGACAACAGCTGTTGGGGCGATGGCAGAGGAGGTCGTAATGATGAACCTCGTAACAGAGGCAGCGTTGTACACCATTAAATAGGCCACTGAGTACATCGCAGCATGTGGGCTGAGACTTCTTTTCACTATGTTATTGATTCAGTCCATTACGCCATTATTTAAATGTCTCCGCCGTCTCCTGCAGCTGTATTTCTCTTAAACTATGCTACACACTGTCCCCACAATCTCCAGTGGTTCTTCTCCGTATCGTACGTATCCGTAAGCTTTCAGAAAATGTGCACAAAAACAGACGAAATGAACACAGAATAAACAACAGAATAGGTTGTTTACTTAAGACTCTAAATATGCTGTTTATGACAGTTGGAGAGAGCAAGCGACAGGCCCACAGATAATATTTAAAATTACAATGTGTCATTTTTTATTTTTTTGTATTTTAATGAATTAATGTTTTAAAACTGTATCCCCATTTTCTTCTTTCCTCCCTCTTAGGCTGTAATACTGATGGAAGAAAATCTGATCATGAACCATGAAATATAGCAGGCAGAACATCTAAAATATGAAATGGGATCAGAGATATTTTTTTATGATTTCAAAATTACAATAACATATTTTAAAATTCAAACCTGCACTGTGACTATTGTTGGTATCTATATTTGTTTATCACTGGCTGAAACGCTTATTCACATAATTTGTCACTTAAAAAAAGAAAGAAATGTCACCAGTACATGATGGTGGCAATAAAAAGCATTAAAAAAAAGATATTTATATTAGTCCTTCTGGATATTCATCGTGTACCATACAGCAGCTATAAGAAGAAGAACAACAACAGTAGCAGAATAAAACCAAACATCAACAACAGGGTACCTCTCCATTATTATAGACCTAATCACCACATATTATAAGGTGCAGCCTCCTCACACACACACACAGGTTTGTTCAAATGGCCTGAGAGCCTGGTTGGTTCGGAGGGATGGCGCCCTGAACCATCTGCCTAATGGTAGCATCTTGTGAATAGAGGATGTGAAACCATTCGCGTTCCCTTTCCTCACTTCTCGAAACTCTCAGGTCTGGCAGTTTGCTGCTGTCCAATAATCTTACTGAACACACTGACTATTTATGGAGGTTGTTTTTTTTGTTCAGCATTGATTAAAAAATACCATACAACAGAACATAAAGTTAAAAGTTAAAAGAAGAAAAGCGATACATGTCTGTCCACTCTGAATGGTCTCAGTTTGTGTGTGAAGTAAAGACGCTGTTGACCTTTCTTTTTAAAAAGCATGTGTCATCTATTACTGCTCCTAAATATTTGTAGTCATTTTCCACTTATACCATCCCCATCGAAAGTCATTTGCAGTTTTAAACACGTGGTTATTGTTGTTAAATGGTCAAAGTTATGCACAGAAACTACCTGGTGCCCATGGTGGGCATATGACAATGCAGAAGTACGACCTGTAGTTTGAGCACCAGCTCTAGAGCCAGTGAAACACTGGATGATGTGTTTTACTGGAGATGAGCATGAAGATCTCGGTGCTGGGAAGATGGAGGGAAGTTCAACACAGTTCATTTACACTTTATAACCCACTTTATATAAGTAGTGCGGTACAGTTACACCCTGGTAATATGATCTGTATTTGTGTAAATAGGAAGGATAATGACATCTGTGCAGGACATTGTATTCACACCTTGCAGCCTATAAATAAGTCCAATCATTAAATAAGTCCAATCATTACCTTAATTCACCCTCCATTGTGATCAGATGCCAATACACAAATTAGTCAGGCAGAGCTGGCACTGTCTGGGGTCATGTCAAGCAAGGACATTTATTTTTAACTTTTTATGAGGGAAGACCTGCAAAGTGCTACCTGTCATTTATTTCTGACTGGCAGGGAGCGCTGGAGTCAGGCGACCTTTCAGCCTGCTCAGCTAATTTGTCTCTTTAAAATGTGGTCACACTGCACAGACTGCATCCACACTTCAGAGAGATACAATCATAATGTGAGCCGGACCTCCTCCAGATGTGGTCGAGCCGTGTGGAGCACATCACACTGTGTTCTGCAGCATTCACACCTTCCACCTCTCCTCACCCTGACAGGGTGTCCACCACACATCTTAGATCTGCATCTTAGAGGGTAACTAAAGGGTAATGTCTATGGCAGTGGTCGTGAAGATGACGTTGGCATGAGATGTTTGGGAGATGTTGCACTTTAATTACTTGCAACACAACTTAAAACCAACAAAATGTCAATGTCATCTGTTGCCAGTATTCTACATCAATTTACATTTGTATTAGACGCTGTCCTGACATCACAACTTGATGTCACAACCTAAATTCTGCCAAATATCCGTGTTGAAAGACGTTTGATGGTGCACAATTTCAGTCTCAAAACTGGACCAATTAAAGAAATGGTTTCCATTTGTCACTTAGACACAGAGACATGGATGAACAGGGTCCAGGTTGAAAAAACTCACTGCCGGCTGAAGTGAGGTGTGATCGAGGAATCTGATACTGGTCTGTATTTTTATTATTTTCTTCATTTTCTAACATAAATTCAGTTCCAGCGCGATTTTTAAAATCCAAGTCAGACCTTGTGTTTGTGATCGTTATCTGCAGTGAGCAGCTGAAATTCCAGCAGTTATGCAAGAGCTGAGTTTTACTTTCTGTTACAAGTAAACAACGGGAAGTTTTGTTTGTCACGTCCAACATTTAGCTGGAAAATAATCACAGCAGCTCTGAAGGGAATTTGGTCATAAAACAATGCATGTGTTGAGAATACAGCCCCAAAACTAAATTTCCTGGCCTGTAGTTCGGTAAATAGAGAGTGTATTAAAGTAGAGCTGACCTAGCTGGCGTCGGACCAACTTTTCACAGCCCTGGTTACGGAACAATAACACACACGTAAGTCAGAAAACAATACACACCTGTTTTCCAGTTTGTGTGTCAATATTCTTGTTCAAACAAGTGAAGCCAGGAGAGTTTACTCAGAGTCAGACACCAATAATTCAGGACATTAAGATCAGGAGGTCAGGAGTATGGATGGATCACTGAAAAGGCCTACTGGACACAGGCCCCGGGGCCCAAAGTGCCCGGGGGGCCTCTGGCCTTCAGCTGCAAAATGTCACTCAAATTAATATGTACCAAACAGGAAGAGACTTAAAATGACCAAAGAAGACACACATGGTGACTACAGAGAACACAAAACAAGCACAAACAGACAAAATTAATTTAAAAAAAGACATAAAATTACCAAAAGAGATGGAAAAATTACAACAGAGAGATGAAATGGCCTCAAAGAGACACAAAATTAAAACAAAAAGACACAAAACAACCAAAAAAAGACACAAAGACACATAACTACTGCAAAGAACACAAAACAAGCATAAGAAGACAAAATGAATAAAAAAGCACAAAAAGTACCACAGCAAGACACAAGATGACCAAAGAGACACAAAATTACAACAAAGAGACACAAAACAACCGTGACAACACAAAGTTACCCGAAAGAAAGACACTGCGACTATAGAGAACACTAAAAAAATTACAGCCTTAAATTACCACAAAGAGACACAAAACGACCAAAAAAGACAGAAAACAGCCAGAAAAAGACATTAAAATTACAACAGAGGGACAAAACAACCAAAAAAGACACACAAATGATCAAAAAGAGACACAAAATGATCACAAGTCACAAGAGGACCAAAAAAGACCCCAAGTTACTGCAAAGACACAAAATGACAAAAAGAAGACAGAAAGTTCCATCAGTGAGAGACATAATGAGGACAGAAAACACAAAACAAGCACAAGAAGACATAAAATTACTGCAAAGACACACAATGACCCAAAAAAAGACACAAAATGACCGTAAAGCAACGCAAAACAGCCACAATAGACTTTGGGGGGCTTTTGCATGTCTGTGCCCAGAGACACGTCGTCTCATGATGCGTTCATGGTCAGGAGGTTTTATTGAGAACACAGAGCAGGTGTGATTTTATTTAAAGCCTGACACCTGCTCCGTGTCGCTGCAGAGTTAAACTTATCTGCCCTCTTTATCAAAACCGCACATCATTACGTTCATTAGCGTAAAACACCGGAGTTTAATTAGAACTCTTATGTCACCACGGCGCTCTAAAGATGTGCCATGTCACTGTCATGTAACCGATCCTGAGCGACAAGATTCTGTTGTATTTCTGTCCCATTGTAGGTCTTCATTGTACTTCTTAAGGATTTCCTTCAGCGTTAGGTGCAACCCCACTAATTGCAACACACCTTGAGGCAATTGTTTGCAACATGACAAACCACTCGAATATTTACAAGGAACAATGTGCAAGTTCTAAAGAAGGGGTTTGTAGTAAAAGGAAGCGAGCGTGCAGCATGATCTCAAACACGCTCAGCAACATATCACAGTTCACTGCAGATAAGTTGTTCCTAGAAGCTGCTCTGCATTCAGGTTTTTAGAAACTGTAGAATTGTTTCTGCTTATTAGGAGATAATTGAGATTATTTTCATGCTTTTCAGGGTGAAAACATGTACGCGGTGGTTCTGGGCATAAAACCATAAGATGCTTTAACAGAAATGTATTTGGGAAATTTTAAATACTCATAAACTATTCATGTTCATGGAAAGAAAAGCTGCTGTAAATGTTATGTACACAATGAGTCAAAGCTGCGATTGGTTCATTTTAAGTTTTCAGAGAAAGCCTCATCACCCTGACGTTTCCTTTATTGCCTCACATCTAAACTTCTGTGCTTGGAAAACATGAGCCAGACTGCGGCTCTGCAATGTGAAACAGTATTTGTTGTTAGATGGTGGAGATCCCCCCGCACCCCAGCTCTCAGTCCCACGCCTCTCCTCTTGGTCCCGGGGGTGGGGGTCTTTCTGGTTTCAGATGTGAACACAGTGTGCAGATGTGGTGTGGAGTCAGAACAGAAGCAGGAGGAGAGACAGAGTGAGAACAGAGGTGGGGACAAGGACAGGAAAGGGGGAGGACAGAGAGAGGTATCAGGACGGAGGGCCTCTGTGTATGTGGGGGCGGGGGGGGGG
>JAPZEB010000010.1:6189833-6202282 GCA_029783705.1 Chaetodon striatus
TAAGGCAGGCGGGATGAGAGAGAAAATGGTGGGATGAAAAGAGAGAGAAAAACGAGATGGAGGGAGTGAGTGGGCGGCAGAGAGTGAGATGGAGATGAGGGAGCTGTGAAGAGGAGAGAATATAAGGAGTGAACCGAGTGGGAGATGGTGCGATTACACATAAGAGGTGCTGACGCAAACTATAGAAGGCTGAGGCATCTCGCTGTGTGTGTGTGTGGTCATCGCTTTTTCCCTGCATCATAAAGCCAACTTCCATCCCCGAGATGAGACGGAGATGTCGGGTTGTGTAATGATGACGAGTGATGCGCTCTGACTAAAGCTAATATTTAATATCTTTTACATATTTCAGCCTGGTCGGGAACATGGAGGCCTGCGTCGTCTCACTCAGGTGTCGTTAGCTGGTTGTGAGGTAAACATCAGCGTTTCCATCCCATACTGTAACACACACTGTTTGTAAACTGCGGCTCGGCTTTTACAATCAAATCGCCAGCAGCTCTCTGTCCCATCCTCTCCTCCATTCATTGTAATTCTTTGCCACGGCCTCCTTGTTTGGTAAATAAAGCTGATTTTCAATGGGCCGGCTGACATCCCATGGCTGCCGATGTGGGTACTGGATGTGCAAAGCGCAGAGAGGCCTTATGTAACCACTTTTATTTTCCATTACTAGCTTCATTGCTGTCTGACCTAGATTGCATCAGCCAAGGGAGGCAGAGGCAGAACAAGGGGATGTTAGTGATGGTGTGTGTGTGTGTGTGTGTGTGTGTGTGTGAGCACTTGCTCCTGGGTGTAACTGAGGGGGAGGGCGCTGAGGATAGTGGGAGGACGTTTCAATAAAGGGGCAGCCAAACTGCGGTGCGATTGATTTCTCCTGATCAATGCGGTACCATTTACAAAATCATATAAGCTGACAGAGGAGCGCTCACTGACAGCTAACATCCTCCACTCCGCTGCCCAAGGACGGGCAGTTTGGGAGCTACTAGCCAACTCTGCGGACTCTTCTGTCTCTAGTTTTCTGTCTTTCACTCTCTGTCCATCACAGAGCCTTTAGGAGACGCTGCAGTGGAGGATGACGACTCTGTGAAACTCTGTTACTGAGGTGACTTCAGGTTGGGTGACGTGACGTTGTAGACCAGCAGGGCACAACAATAAGGACTGCCTGAGTGCATGTGGCAAGTAAAATGCCACATTGGGCTAGTAAATCTAGCAACTTGCTGGCCTAATCTGGGAAGTGGTAAAAAAAAAAATTACAGTTTTTCCAGAGCTGATGATGGAAATAGCAAAGAAATGAGCCATCTCACTTTGTTCTTATTGGGACTGAGTCAAATCCTCAGATGAAACCAGTATCTGGTACAGTTAAGGTACTTTAACAGGTAAAATGTGTCGATATCTGCACTCATGATGAAGGAAAATCTTCATTCTTCACTTACTCTTGTTAAATATGATCTGAAGCTCAATTCTGATGCTGCTCTGTAAATATTTTTGCTCATAAATAATAAATAAACCAACTTCTGATCAACCAGTATCAATGTCAGGCTTAAAATAACAACTTCCTGTTAAGTCCCACCCACTTAGATCTTGAGCCCCACAAACTTCAGGCCTAGACTTCGCTTTCCAAGTACGTATATGGACACAGATTATTTAGTTGGTTGAACATAGGGCTGCAGCAGTGTAGTGGTTTAAAGGTATACCATGATATAAAAATTGACGGTTATCAATGATATTGAAAGAAAAATGCAGCTAGACAGAGAATCTTTACTTTATTTTAGCAGTTTTGCAGCGGTCAATCTCAACTTCATTTTACTTTTTACTTTTTACAAAGGTTTCAATTACAGTATTAAACATTTGTTCAACCAATCAGGCACTTGTGAGAAAATAATTCTGGGTAAATAAAACGTTTATGAGCTGAAGCGAGCACTTACATTATCCTGGAAACAGGAGTTCAGCTGGGAGGCGTTAGAGGTTACGGGAGAAATTAGGATTAAAAATGACACTTTGCTTTAGTCTTTATTGATGTTTGATTATAAATAAAACAATTTGTTTAGGGGCAGGTACATTTCTGACCCACTTATCCAACATGTAAAAAGCAAAAAAGACCACTGTTGAACCCTGACTAGGTGTTGGCAACCTTCACTATCAAAAAAGCCGTTTCTAGACAAAAAAAAAAATCTGTCTGTCAGCCAAAGAATCACATTGAAGCCTTATAATGAAGGTGTCAACGCCTATTAGGTCTAAATTACTCCACTGATTAGTCTAAATGAGCATTCATTAATATTTTTGTTGCTCTGCAGTGGACTATTTAGGATTATTTGGTACTTTAACTTTGAAGCAAACAACAAATAAATTTGTCCATGTGTTATATTTTCCTTTAGAATCCACAGCTAACGTTGTTTAGGAGACTCAAGAGGAAAAGATGCTGTGCTGTAGACACAAGACGCATATTTTAGCTGATGAAATGTTAAAACACTGTTTTTGCTTTTGTTTTAATGTGTTGCATTTTTATTGTATTCTACAGGATTCAGGTGTGATCTCATGTAATCCAGCTGCTTTGCAAGGTCATTTCTATTAAACAGATATCTGCATATGTTCGCAGAATCTGTGGGCAACAGAGCGTGATTTTGGTATCATGGTATTCTGGTGTTTCTGTCTGTAGTCTATTTGCTGTCATAGTACCGACCGATCACATTTGGATGGCAGGTCAACAGAGAAGCAGAACACACAGGTCGAAATGCAAACTCAGAACTCGTCAGCTGTAGTCTGACGACGAGTTACTTTTATATAAGCTTTTTTAGATTTATCTGCGTTCATATGCAAATATCTGTGACTGGTGCATGAAATATGAAGTCTTGGCTCAGATATCTGCTGGCGACACCGGATCAGCCAAAAATACTGGACCCCGCCTCTTTACTGTCATCAGACCGATGGCCGATGGATTGTGACACTGCTCACAAGGAACCATGGTTTGGGCAAACACAGAGTTAAGCTGTGAAGACAGAAACCTGTACCACTTGAAATGACTGTTCTCAGGTACTTTAAAGTTTCCATTATGAAAGACTTTTTATTGTTTTGAGTCTTTTGTTCTTAACTCAAGTGCCGTCTCATGTGAGGCAGCTGCTGTTTTGTTTGTACAGGAGTTCCACATAAAAGAAGAAAATAATGAAATGTGATGAAGTGCAGTGTTCAACCAGATATGAGCTGGATTTACAGAGAAAATACTGCATCCTGACATAAATTGTTACTGTTACATAAAATCACATAAACCGTGTCAGAAGATTTTGGCCGTATCGCCCACCTCTGAGATGAAGAGAAGAATCTGTCTGAGTTATGGCACGCAGCGTGGGGCGCTAACACTGACAGTCTTTTGACACTTGGCCCGCTCTACTCACCAGCACTGTGAGCACCTCCTGCGCATCTATATCCCTGACACTGTCAACTCTGATGGAACTGAACACACAGTGACTAAACTGCTGACACAGAGAGACACGTCATCTGAAAATAAAGCTGGCCAGACAGTTGGCTCGGACAGTTGGTTGACAGTTGGTAAAAAAGAGGGAGGGAGGTGGGCAACAACACCGCTGATGTGCTCCGAGACGGGGCCGTAATGGATGCTCCGTTTAATCCCTCGTGCATTTGTACCAGAGGTTTTACCACTGGAGTCGTGCAACAAAATGGTGATGTGAAATTACGGCTCTTTCCCCCCAAATGACTGAAATTAATGGATGAATCTCCCAAAGAACAGGAGCACCAAAATTGGAATTTTACTGTAAGTCATTTCGCTGATTAAAAACGGGGGTGTGAGCAGGAAAGGATCAGTTAAACTGCTGGTGGGAACAGAATGGCATCACCTTATTAACCTAAATATTAAAACCCTTCCTACTCGCTCACGATAGACTTTGTAAAATGTGAGTTAACTGCTGATTATTCATCTTTTAAATACATTTTACCAGTAAATTAAGCCAGACATGTGCACTCAGTGTTTGCTCAGTGACATGTTTTACTTTCCTGGATTCACAATTATTCACAAAATAGATGTTAATCCCTGCTAGTATCCCATAATTTAGTCTACTCTTCTGTTTGGGATTTTGCAAAATTTATGACCAACATCTAATAAGTGTTAAATAAAGCCTCATGTGAACCCACTAATATTAACTGTTCAAACAGTGTGTTTGTAGAATAAAGGCACAATAAAGTGCAGTTTACTACCCCTGTATCGCACCTGGTACGACCTAGCCAAGAAATTACTAATTACCTCAATATAATTTAATAGATAGAAATATAAACGTTTGTTATAATTAAACCACCCATACACCAGGTGAGTGGGTTGCCATCACACCTTCAATGCTAGTTGCCACCAGTTATTAAATAGTTTAAATAGTAGCAGAAGAAGATGGTGACACCAGCCAGCAAGCTAACACGTAGGCTACAGTAATTTTATAACGTAACAACAATGGTAAACACACTCATGAAGTTATTTTCAGTACGATCATTTTGAGCACCGATAACAGCCCTGGACTAACCCACAACTGAATTTGCTACATAACGTTAGCTAAAGTAGCTGTATAGGGAGTTCACTCATCTAATGCTAATGGTTAGCTATCATTACATTAGCTTACATGTCTTGCAGCTATTGCTGTTTCACTGGAATGAAATTTATTTTTATTTTTTTACTCTGTTCACACTGTCCACTTAAACACAAAACATTTTATCCTGTCTACAACGTGCTGCTGACCAGAACTAAGATGTCTTTGTCTATTTGTTGTGTTATTTACTGACATTATTTTGATTTTGAATCTTCCTCAAATTTGTGAAATGTTCAGCAATTTGGCAAATGTTTGTAATTTTCTGACATATAGAAAAGTTTTAACCACAATGAACCTTATGGTTTCAACTTTCAAGAGAAAAATTTCAGTCTTTAAACTTTAAAGAAATAACAATTTGACATTTGTTGTTATAATTTAAGATATCGATTGATATGAAAATTTTTATCATGATAATATTTTGGGCCACATCGCCCAGCCCCAGTATGACCTCTATCACAGAAAACTGATTCATTACTGACTAGGGATGCACCGATTTTATCGTCCAAAGATCAGTATCAGCCAATATTCACCTTGTTGGCTGTCATCGGCCTATCAGCAAATAAGATGACAATTTACTACGGCAGTGGTCGATGTTTTTCTGTTGTGTCACATCAATTTTGTGCTGGCTAAAATGCAAAGCTCAGACTAACGTCGCTGCAGAGACAATAGAGGACACGTTAGGGACGAACCGAGATCTTCTATGGGACGCCGTTGGGACGCAGTCAACTCACTATCACAGCGTCAGAGGACACAACGTATTGTTTCCCTGAACAAATTTGTGTGCTAGTTAACGTTAGCTGTTAGCAGCTGGTGGCGTAACTAACAGCTAACGGAGGTTCCACTGAGTTACATAATGATGCGTTCAAGTGTTATTCAGTAAAAATGAGTCTTTGGCGAAGGTAATTGCAACGTTTTCATGATGTGTTCAGATTTGATCTTGCAAAATTTAGTTTTTGGTGACAAACCAGCTGTATGAAGGAGAATTTATTGTTTTCACAGCAATATTCAGATATTAGAGAAGGAATTATGATTTATTATATAGCAAAAAGCTTTTAAGGTAGTTGTTTTTTAGTTGTATTCATTCGAAGATAGTGTAATAAAGGGCAGAATGACTTTAAAAACAAAGTTTATTTTTTATAATCAAGATTTCTTTGTTTACCTGGCACAAAAGGGGGAATAAATAACAACAAAATAAACATCAGTATTGGTCAAACTGTTATTGTAAACATCAGTATTCGCCCAGAATTTCACAGTCGGTGCATCCCTATAAATACATCTATATATTTATACACTGATATATCAGTAATGAGTAACTCACAGTGTTTTTATCATGGGTAAATCATGTATGTATACTGACCGTCAGCGTCCACCTCATTGATCATGTCCTGCAGCTCAGCCTCTGTGGGATTCTGGCCCAGCGACCTCATGACGGTGCCGAGCTCTTTGGTGGTGATGGTGCCGTCACCATCCTTGTCGAATAAGGAGAAAGCCTCCTTGAACTCTGCGGGGGTGGAGGTGAGACCGAGAGGTTAGATTACTGTTGCTGTGCAGTTGGAGAAACGGGTTATGTTAGGACGCTGCAGTCAGGTCGGGAAGGTTAATCCATCCCTTGTGGCTGGAGGGGCTGCGTTAAATAAGTTCATGCTTGTCTGTAAATTAGCCCACATGAGAGCAGATAGAAGTGACGCTGTTAAATGTGCTCAAACCTCTCAGGGATCTTATCTTACACTGCGGAAGAAAAACAGAGAATGCTGCAGAATATTGGAGACTGAGAAACCAGATTTTATTGTAGGAACTTGTCTGCAGCAGCTTGTACGAGCACGCTTCTAAACTACGGGCCATAAAATCCTGTCCAGGGAGGTGCAGGCAGCGCTGAGCATTAGCCTTGAAGCTTTAGCACAAGCTAATTAGCCACAGAGGGGGTTTGACTGAGAAGAAATTGCGCAGCATCCAGTTTTAGTACAAAGGCCACATCATTTATTTATCGAGAATATCAAGGTGCCTCGGTGATTGAGAGTACTCATAAGCTCGCCTGGAAAACTGTCTATTCACTGTGGCTTCGTGGCTTTTACTCCTGACTCATGACACGCTGTAAATTCTTCTTCCCCTCATTTCCTGTTCATTTCGAAAAGCTAATGATCTACCGAGGGAGGGCGGCTGCCAAATCCTTCAATGTTCTGTTTCATTACGTGCTCTCTCTCCTTAAGTGGCGTGGAAGCAACCAGAACAGCTAATGAGAGATATTACCTTCATCATGTGACGGGGGGGTTTACTGAATAACACAGTGTGCAGCCAGTAAATACATGAAGAAAGGACTCTTTGAGTTCCTACCTGCAATCTGCTCCTCTGTTAGTTGGTCAGCCTGTGGTTGGAAAAAAAAGAGAGGGAGGAAGAGGGTTACAAACAATGAAGTTTCTCAACATGCCAAATATTCCAAGTCCCCAACTGTTGCGTCATGACATTCCTCATCGTCCCCACCCACCAACCACCAACACTGGCCACACTGTTCAGGGGTCTGTTGGCCTCGCTGCTCGGCCGTCACCAGAGGCCTCAGCTGGAATCTGCTCTCAGGACTGCCAAGATTTACCCGCAACAATACCCCAAATTAACTGCGAGCCCCATTAAAGCTCTGGGGACGAGAGCGTCAATCTGTTAGAGGACTTGTTTCAGTATTTGCAGCCTCAGACTTCCTTTACATTTCTCTTCTAAGTGGCATTTTCTGCTCTGAGCAGAATCACGCCATGCTAAATTGATTTTGTCCCTGTAATAGTCCATCCTGAGTCCAGTTAAACAAATACTTCACCCACAAAATTACCATTTGTGTATCGATTACTCGCTGCGTGTTACGCTTAATTCATGGAGAAAACTTTGTTTTTCTCGCATGCCACCACGGAGCACAGAGAATCCAATAAAGGCAAACATTCCCGATGAATTGAAGTCATCGGGGTCCGCGTTTAACGACAAAATTATATCAAAACATCCCTTTATAACCTCTCACAGAACTCGTGCAGTATAATCTAAGTCTCATTTATCAAGGCGTACGCTCAGTACGTGCCAAACACATAAAAAACCTTTATACTTGTGTCTGGCTTTGAGAGCGTGGAAAAGTTTTGCTTTTAGTTCAGTTTTAAATTGTAATGTTTTAATGAAAATGCATGGGTTTGTTCAGTACAGAGTAGGGATGCATGATACTGGATTTTTAGCCAATATGCTGATAACAACTCAATTGGCCGATAACCAATACAGATAATATGTCCATTTTTTCCCCCACATATTTTTAGTGATCAATAAGTCTCTTCTTTTAAGGCCGATATTTGCCAATAGCAATGACGTACCGACGTTATTGTGCATCCCTAGTCCTGAGTATATGGCTGTTATTGTGCTTAATGATAGTTACATTTTAAAGAGCAGTTTTCTACTGACATTCTCATTCACCTAATTCCAACACCTAAAATCCAAGTGCAGTATCGCAGTCGTTCGTGATGTTTTTTAATGCACTAGTTGACGCCGCAATGACGATACAAAAATGATATATTGTGCAGCCCTGATTACAGCCTGACTTGAATTGTAATAAAATCGATCAGACTTGGCTGCAACTAATACCTAGTACCTCATTAGGTACTTGTCAAGTGTTGTCACGATACTGTAATTTCTAACTTGGATACAATACCTTAAAAATTCGATACCATGGGGAAATGTGGACGCTGAGGGTATATATTACATTTTATCATTAAAAGACACATTTAAAAAGGCTTTCACATGATTTGAGCTACAGCTATTGATCAATTTATTTTTAACTATTAAAGTAATCAACAACTAATTTGATAAGAGATCTGTCAGTTTGAGTAAATTTTTCAAGGAAAAAAGTCAAACTTCTCTGATTCCAGCTTCTTAAATCAGCGTTCCAAAGTTCACAGAAACATTGAAATGTCATGGAATGTCACTATCACATTTTCCAGGCCTGGAAAAGTCATGGAATTAGCAAAAATCATTGAAGGTTTTGGAACAGTCATGGAATTTTGTTGTGTGTAATGAAACTGTTACAGTAATCTTCCTTGGATAAACTTCCCAATTTATTTTCCTTGTCCTTCATGTATGTCCACTAGCTGATATAATGTTCGAAGAGAGTTTGAATCTGGTATGTTTGAAAAACGACGGGCAAGTGGGGCAAGAAAAAAAATTATTAGGGTTTTTTTCCTTCTCTGTGACAGTAAACAGAATATCTTTGGGTTGTGGACAAAAAAATTAAACATTTGAGGAAGTCATTTTGGACTTTTTCACCATTTTCTGATATTTTATTGACAGAAAAACTAATAAATGAATCCAGAAAATAATAAACAGATGAATCAACAATGAAAATAACCATTAGTTGCAGCCCTTAACATGACTCTTTTCTTGGTTAGCAGCGCAGAGCAGCAGAATGACTGCAGTAAACTTGAGAAAGTGAGAAAGTGCAGCTCGTGGCGGTGTATCAACACTGTGGAAAATAAGTATCAAAGCTGTCTAAAAAAATTCAGAATCGATATGTATAAGGGGTGGGGATACCGTATAGTGTCACACTATTGTGTCGATAAACGGACGTGAAGTATCGATATTTTATTGGATAAATTATTCATGTTGCACATGCAAGTAAAACTTTTGGTTGCCTACTAGAATAATAAAATCCATTTCTTGTTTGGTCCCCTACATACATGTACAGACTGAAAACAGATGTTTTTACCTGATAAGAAAAAGTTTTATCTTAATTTTCAGTAGAAAACAGGTAACGTCACAATATATCTTTTAGCAAAACATTTAAAATATATTAATAATATCGTATCTGATAGGGATGAGCGAGTACAACATTATCTGCAACCAACTAAATTATCTGTATCTGTTCTCGAAATGGGCGGAGTTTAAACTGGAAATGGGTGGAGCTCAACCAGAAGTTGGTTGGTTGTTTAGAAGGTGCAATATTTATTATTTATTGGAGAACTATTTACAAAAGAGGCTCAGGATTTGGCCTTGGATCATTTTAGATCACGAGAGTAAAACACATCACCATAACGAAGACTTTCCTTCATCACAGGTACGGATATTGACTAAATTTACTCGGACGATACTCGACTCATAAAAAAAAGTATATTATCTGTACCAGATACTTTCATTCGAGTATTCAGCGCAACCCTGATATCTTGGGGCCTCTGGTGCTTTACACCCCGAATATCTATCGATTTTCCAACAACGCCACCACAAAGATACCGCACGCAATTAAATTTCCAGCTGACGAGCAGCTCCGTGGGACTGACTGTTGAAAAAGTAGGCTACACCATGGCGGTCCGCACATGAGGAACCGCCGGGCAACGAGACGCTGTAATAAAACGGATGAAGTGCTGTCTCCAGACCAGGAGAGAATGTTTAGGCGGGGTTGTTTCAGGACATATCAGCAGCATGGCGTGTTTTCCATGGTCGTACCAACGGGAGAAAACAGGCCTGCTGCTGGGTTGGCGCACATCCTCCCAGCCTGTTCCCTCGGCTCGCTGCGGCTGTGTGATGGCTGATAGTGACTCACACATGCTTTAAATGGTTTGCAGGCGAGCATCCATCCGCTGCCAGGCCTTCCACATACAGGGATCAGGCGTCTCTGTGAAGGAGCTACTGGTTTCAAACACCTTCGGCTGTAAAGTGTGAAGCCTGAGGCGCCAATACCTCCCACAGGTACCCTCCCATCCCCGCTCGGCTTTAATTATTATTGTTACCAGACCACACTGACATCATTGTGTTTGGCAGAACACACACAGATAAACACAAGCAGCCATGTTGCAAACACACAGCGTCCCTCTTTATGGCGCTCTTCCTCAACACCAATACTTTCCATCCCCGTGCTTCCTGGGAATTACTCAGAGTAACCGGTTCTGCCCCAAAGCAAATTCCTCCGGCTGGTCGCTGTGTTTACGTGTTTGTACAAGCAATCAAGGTGCACCTCGTAAAGTCCCATGTTTGGAGGGGAGGGTGTTTTCATTTGTAAATCAAGCCTGTAAATTGAGTTTGTTGCATAAGGAGGAGATTGGGTTAGACTGATGACACGCTGCGAGCTGACCTTTAACTTCACTAAAACTTGAGCAGCAGCAGCAGCAGCAGCCTCAGGACGCATCGATCCTGCCGACGGAGGGGCTTCATGGATAACATCGCTCATACAATTAGCTGACATGATTCAATGTTCTCCCTCCCTGCGCCCGCTTCCTGTCTCCATTTCCATCTGCGAGAAACGCAAATGTCACAAGACAAAACAGCGACACTAACGTGCCGCCCAGCATCACCATTACTGTGTTTCCTGGTGCCATCGTTAAGATATCTGTTTCTCACTCTTTCTCTGTTGATGGCGTCCTATCCTCCCTTTAGTCACCCTCTTTGTCATGCTGCGTCGCTCCCGCTGTCTCTTTCTGTCCCCTGCTGTCTCTCTAAGTGGACTGGGTGTGGGGTTTGGTGACTCAGTGCTATGGATCCTCCCCTGGCTTAGACCCAAGCTGTCTGGGCCTCACGGTGCTGCTGCACCACCAGGCCCACTACCGACCCATCCCTTCCTTTTCTCCCCTTTTTCCTCCTTCTTTCCTTTCCTTTCTGCCAATACCAACTCCTCCTCCTCCTCCTCCTCCTCCTCCTCCAGACCTTTCCCCTCTGCATGTTTCTGTCTCTATATGTGACATACTGTTTAGAGGAAACTCCCCGTGATTCACCACCCACAGCGTCCTATGGACCGGGGCGTTCACTGCCAGGCTCTGACAGCTTGTAGAGGAATAGGAGTGTTTGGGTGGGGATGGGTGAGGAGGGGGGGGGCTCTCTGCTGGCAGCAGTTTGCTGGCATGAGTGGGTCAACCACTCCCACTGTTGCCCGGGCAGCCAGCCCCAGCAATGCGCTCCAAACAGGACAGTGGGAGGCAGGAGGCTGTTCACTGGGCCAGCGAGGAATATCTTGTGCTCTCGGTTGATGTCATATTACCCTTATACAAACATACTGCATCGCTCACTGTTCACACTCCGTTTAATTTGATAGGGGATGCAAAATGGCGTAAGAGAACGCCGGCGATGATCTTCGTCATTATCGACGCTGTAGGCACTTTTCAAACAGCTGATGTGTCACCGCGAGGAGCCGGAGAGTTCCTGAAGTCTCTTCTCTATACGTGAGCGATGCACGGGCAGCTGACAGATGGGCGTGACACACATGCACACGTCCATTCATCCCAACACGAGCACAAACACAAAGAGCGAGTGTGGCGCACACACTTGTTTTCTATAGCAGCACTGAGCTGCACAGAGCACTGAACGCCTCCTCTCTTTGAGGCCGGACAAAAGGCAGCGAGGCCTCGGGGGCCGGGCTGTGTCTGCAGGGGAGGAGGGGAGGGGGGGGAGGATGGGTGTAAACAACACCAGCCTCCCTGCACCCTGCGGCCAAGGCCGGTCCACCATATGGCCCGGTGGCAGTAGGTGGCCCGGCACTCCTCCGCCTCCGCACCACTTTATCGCTCCTAGACACCGGGAACATGGGACATGGCGAGGTGTTGCCGCCAAGCATATAAATTATTCACTGCAGCAGATCAGATGTCCTTCAAGTTACTAAACATGCATCAGCAAACAAGAGCGTAACAGGAACAGGATAGCATGCGCCGACTACTTATTCGATACTTCCACCTCGACGGGGGAGGCTGTTTCCACCTCAGCCGCCGTAGCGATGCAGACGAGGGGGCTCACGCCTGTGGATTTACAGAGATGCTGATACGCAGGCTAACTCCATAACAATTCCTCTTTACACTCCGATTACTGCGCCGCGTTGCAACGTGAAACTGCATCGCAGCTTGATACCATATATGGGATATTTGATCACAGCAGGGGGGG
>JAPZEB010000010.1:6277144-6290450 GCA_029783705.1 Chaetodon striatus
CACACACACATTGAGTACTTTGGCTCTCTGGCTGCCCAGAGTGACTCCAGTGAGCCAAATTATGATGAGGTAATCAAACTGCAGTTAGTGGCGAACTATCTCACATCTATCTCCAAGTTATAAGGACTCTGCTAATAAACTGCTGCTTGTCATCAAAGCCTGCAGACAGGGTCAGCGTTTGGTGAAAGGCACACGGATACACTGAAGTTATTTTTGGCAAACAGCGTATGCAGAACAGCGGTGGCACGGTGGCAACAAGTGGTCATTACAGCAGGGTTCCCTCGGATCATTAAAAAGTCTTGGAAGGCATCAAATTTATTAATCTAAAAATAAAGTTTTAAAGGTCCAGTGTGTAGAGTTTAGGGGGACATATTGGCAGATATGGAATATGATACAATAAGTATGTTTTCTTGTGAAAAGTAGTATGTTTTCTTTAGTGTATGATCACCTGAATTTAAGAGTTATGGTGTTTTTGTTACCTTAGAATGAGCCGTTTATATCTCCATCTTAGCATCTTAGCATCTTAGTGCAGTGTAGCCTACTATATTTTATAGGCTCATGTGTTTTGTACAGTCCAGTTGCTAGAAGAGAACGTTGTTGTACTTTTCTGTAAACCACGGATATATTACATTTGTACATTTTACATGTACCAGCATTTCAAAGTGACATATCATATGAGCTGACTTTGTCTTGCAGAGGTGGAGGAGATGGTGGATGACGTGGCACCTTGGCGAGATGCCTGCCAAGCTGCAGACCACTGCTCAAGCCCAACAACACAAACAGTTGTTTTTTAATGAGTCATTGCTGCATCTTTCAGCGAGTCATTTAAGCCACCAAATGATGGTGTTTTTTGGGGACATGTTGCGTTTTCCACAAAAACCTAACCGCAATTAAAGCCGGGGTTGTGCCACCAAAAGCGAGTATGTTAAGCCAAAATGTGATCTTGTCCTCACCATAACCACGTGGCTTTTGTACCGAACCACCTGTTAACCACAGCAACTTATCCGCTACATAAGAACGTACAAATGCAATCTACCTGTTGTTCTGCAGAAACGTACATTGCCAACATTTAGTCTCAGGTTGGTTATGTGTGACAAGGTCAAAAATCCATGTTCATACCATATTTTGCTGTGTTTATTACTTATTTGCATGTTTCTGTCAGTCTGCTGTGCTTTTACTTTACCTTGTGTGTTTTTATGATTTTACCTGGGTTGCTGTGATTGTTTTATTTTGAATCCCTTCGCTTGTTTTTAGTCTGTTCAGCGGACTGTTGAACTATTATGACCCTGAAAGACACACCCACACCCCCAGGCATATGACCTAATTACTTGATGAGCAACAGGTGCAGGGAAACCCCACCTGATGGACTTTTATCGAGGCAGGGCAAAGCAGGAAGAGAGCACATGGGTCGCAGCAGACGCTAGACCAAGCAGCCGAGAGAAGCAGTCCATATCCACAAGAAGTGCAGCAGGGAGACGTGCAGCAGACAATGTCGCCAACGCTGTTCTACTCAGGTCTGGGTCGGCAGCAGGAAGTCTGTCGCCCAGGTAGACCATCTGACGGTTGGAGCACTTTGGAGTCGGTGTGGAAGTCGTGTAAGGCTGGAGTTGGCGTGACGCTGAAAGGAAGGAGGTTGACACAGAAGAAGTTGCTGGATGGGACAGCTTGATAAAGTTTAAGCAGACTGCTGAGAAGCCATTTTTAGTGTTTTAGCAACCTCGACCTGTATTTTATTGTTTTTAGTGTTTTATTAATAGTGTTGATTTTATAATTTAACACTAGTAATTGATGGTACCATCATTGTTTATTTTTAATTGTAATAAATTCCCTTTTATTGACTTTTATTCTGCTGCTTGGTTTTTAACGCTGCTCCCCCAATTTTTTTGTGAACCGGTGAGCCCTTTGTTCAGGGTCCTAGGCTCTGTAAATTCCTAGGTGGCGTTGTCGGTTTTTAATTCCGTCTAAATCTCTAAATTAATCTTAAAGCACGCAGCACTTTAGTTGCTGGGCCACACCATATATGCATGTAAATTCTTAATCTGCAAAGCGATCAGTAACTGTGGGTGCCAAATAAATAGTGTTGTAGTGGAGTAAACTACAACCAAGTAGAAGCACTTTAACACTGTTCTTACATTCCACCACTGAACCAGCCCAGGTGAGGCTGTGTGAAACAACTGCAAACATGTTGACTTGTTATAGCAGGAAAATTGCAGGTCTTACAAATAAAATTATCGATGGCTGTGCTGCATGTAGGTGTCCCAGCGTACCAGGACCCTGGAACTAATGCAGCTGTGTGGAATAATTAATGTTATTAACGACACCTGTGCTTTTCCTGTTCAGACATGGTCTCATTTTAACAGAGAGAAACCGCTCTGTGTCTCCGGACTGAAAAACAAACCCATACAGGACATTATGTGAGTAAATCACCATATCCTTCCACGGTCCACCTGCCTGGCTGTTAATCAACCACCTGGGCTTCGCCCCACTCACCACAGGCATGGTTTTACTTAACCACCAATGGCGCTCTGTCAGGACCAGATAATTCGCTCACTCTCCTCTGACAGAGAAAGAGATGGCATCAGCATGTCATAAAATCAATGGCAGTTTCATGAGGAAATGATCACTCTTGCGTACTGTTCTCCTCTGCCTAAGCCCCTCTGGCTGTTTTTCTCTCCCGCCACGAGGAGGGAGAGTGAGAGGGACGGCTGGCGGACGGACACGGAGAGCGACGGATCGCAGTACAGGGCGAGAGCTGGGTAGTAATCGATAAAGAGTCGGCAAAGGGCCGGGGCTCGGGATAAACACTGGAGATTGCTCCGAGGGACTAGCATTGATGTGTGATTAAAGTCAGAGAATCCCCCTGCCGTCCGGAACTTGTGAGTGAGATCTCTGACGCCGGGGTAATTGGCCTCAGGAAAATCAATGGATTTGGCGAGTGAGCTAGTCACATCTGTCGAGGCTGCTGGACGGTTCAGGGTAGACACTGGCATTTTCACCTGAGGCTGAACTTGACATTTATGTTTGAATGGGCTTAGGAATGGGCTTAGAGGGGCTGACTTCACCTGACTTGATGCAGCTGGCAGAAATATTGCTGAGAGGTGCGGCAAGGGGCCGAAGCAATGATGGCAGCCGTCATTGTCCTTACAGAGGTCATGTCCTTTTTCCTTTTACTGTGGGGGTGTAGTGACCTGGGTGAATCTACAGCCTAAAATTAAAATCTTTCACATGATAATTATTTGCTTAGTCATTTTTTCAACTCAGATATTATTAAAGTTCTTTGAAATATTTAGCATTACAGAGAATATTAACCTTATAGTCAAACACAATGTATCTAGCCTGTGTAGTTGAGGTGTCAGGGTTGCTCTGCAGCAGCAAACTGATATGATGCTGATTTACATGAGTTTGTGTCAAATGGAGGTTGAACCATGGACATAAATTACAGATCGCTTGTAAAGCATTTTAATAACTCAATCTATCATAATTAAAACAAGTGGAGACTGAGAACAAACTGATATATGAGTCTGATAATATTTAATAAATGAGATCTAGCAGGATGTGAGTGTTTCTGTGACTTCCTGTACGGACCAAAGGCTGCTGAAACAGTTGGGAAACTGTCCGACTTGACTGCAGCTTTTTGTCACCGCCTCCTGCTGCAGCCGCCTGATCTCATCCACTTTCCAGGCGAGGCGAAGTTCATCTCAAACAAGCCTATTAGTCAAACAGAACACAAGACACCAGGCAGGAAATGGAGCCGGGAACAACACCAAAAACACGGGGACGAACGCAGATGAACTGATAAGGACCAAAGGGATACACATAGGTATATATACATGGAAAACTAATCACAGGAATGAGACACAGCTGGAGCAGGAGGACACAGGCAAAAGGAGGGAAGTGGGGATTGGCTGACAACAAGGGTGTGGCTGGGAACACTGGGGTGAAGCAAACAAGACTAACACAGTACAGGTGTGAAGGGAAGACTCTGGGAACAGGGAAGGACTAACGAGACAGGTATGATAGAAACAGGCAGGAAAACACACAGAGACAGGAAGTAAGTCCAGACCTAACACACGAGGAGAGAATCTACAAAATAAAACAGGAAACAGATTAAACATGAATGAATAACAAAACAAGGAAGAACACCAACAGAAAAGTCCACAAGATAACAAAAACCCAGTATCATTACATTTGAAGTGAACTGCACATAAAGCAGCCGCTACTGCAGCTTTCATGTCAGCTGACAATGACCTTGGTGGGAGAGATGAAAGTGTTCAAAGCTCGGTTCAAACTGCGAGCCTCTAAAGGACGTGTGATAACAGGCGCTGAAACGTACAGTAAAGTGGATATTTTTAATTATTGTGCCTGGCTGGAGTGGCTGTATTCCTCTGTGGCTTCTTTTAATAAAGAACCGGTTTGTCATAGAAAATAAATTGTGACAAGTGGAATCAGGTTGGTAACTTGATTTCTGTAACCCTGCCGTCATCTCTGCCTCTGTTCAACATGACAGCTTTCTGTAGCACGGGCCTTCATTTTCAAAAAGGTCATTGATGATGCGGGGGCACATCAGCATACATCTGATCCAGTGACAGCTGTGCCTGGGAGCCATCGCTCTCGCAGCGCAGACCAATTAGAGAGGGCCTTGTATCAATCAGAAATAAAATAACATCTCATCAAAACGCACGGCGGTTTTGATTCCCCCGTCTCCCCCGAGAGAACCACGGTTCTCCCCAGATCCCATCTCCATCACCCCCCACGCCTCTTTTGGCTTCTGCCTATATCTTTTTATTTTTTCAAACACCCACCCACATCTTAGCAGTGCGTACACTTAACAGACATGCCCTCACATCTTCACACACACACTCAGGAGCACAGTGCCCAGGGCAGTGACGGACAGTGCAGGTAACCAATCCAATTAACACCTTAATGAGGAGGTCTCCAGTCTCAGTCTGACTTACTCTACATGCACAGCAGCTGCAGCAACACACGGCTCTCATTCTCCTGGATACAGCATAAAAGGATCATCTTATAGATCAGCTAGAGACTGTAGATTATCTTAAAGAAGAGACAGAGCAGGTGAACATGATGATCGTAGCAGACAGGTGTGCTTTAACAGAACATATTCTAAACTGTCAATTGTGAAATACATAAATACATAGTATTCTCTGTGCAGAGGCTACTTTGTTAAAACACAGTCGTTACCTTATGTTAGCATTTTCGTTGCCCTCTATCCCACAGTGCTTTGAGAGGTAATTTATTCACATAAAAAAATAGAAAAGTACATTCAGTGGAGTGCAGATATTGGCCAGGCGGCCAGGTGGCCGGGTGGTGTACGTACAGACAGACAATCCAAAAACACAATGCCTGTGGCCACAGCTACCGCCAGCATGGAGGCGTAATAACCCTGATAGACATCTGCACATCGTAGGACCAGAATCAAAATACAAATCATAGGTCTCATTTCTCTAAAACAGGAGTTCTGTCCGTATGCATTAGGTTCAGGCTGTCTGTCCCATTCTCGAGAGAATGCAATATCTCAAAAATACCTCAGAGGAATCTCATTACATTTGGCACAAACATCTTCTTGGACTCAGCAATGAGCTGATTAGAATCCTAACAGCGGGGCAGCAGTTGCTCAGGAGGTAAAGCAGGAATGAATCCCCGGCTCCTCCAGTCCACATGTTGAAGTATCTTTGGGGAAAGACACTGAACCCCAAATTCTTCCCGATGGTTGTTACATTGATGTGTGAGTGTGTTTAAGCTGAGTAGCAGGTGGCACCATGTATGGTAGCTTTGGCCATCAGTGTGTGAATGGGTGAATGTGACATGTAGTGTGAAAAGCTGAAAACTAGAAAGGTGCTATACAAGCGCAAGATCGTTTAACGTTTACCAAGACGCAATTCACTCACATAGAAAACTAGAAAAGAGCATTTAGCAGACTGCAGATATTCACCAGGTGGTTGCCTGGCCATGGACAACCTGAAAACAAAATACTTATGGCCACAGTTATCATCGGTGCGGAGGCATAATAACCCTGAGAGATATCTGCACTTTGTAGGACCAGTATCAACGTACCAATCACTTAGACTCAAGAATTAACTGAAGAATTTGGAGGTCAAAGTACAAGGTAACTGTCACCTTTTGTTCATCTCATTCTGGTGAACGCAGTATCTTTAGAAGACCTTGACGTATTTTTTAAAATTTGGCAGAGACATCGCCTTGGACTCAAGAATGACCTGATCAGAATTTGGTGGTCAAAGGTCAAGGTCACTGTGACTTCACAAAACATGTTTTAGGCCACAACTCAAACATTCATTCTCTAACTGTGACAAAATATCACACAGATGTCTAAAAGGATAAAATGATGACGTGATGACATTTTATATCCAAAAGACAAAAGATCAACACTGTGACATCATCACATTTTGCAAAAACACTTCTTGGCTGTTACTCAACGTCATATCTCAGGAACAGAAGGGGAGACATTTGGTCAGATACTGAAATGGTGACTCTGATCTTGAAACTGTGCTGATTGTATAGATCTTCTGTGTGTGAAGTGTCTACGTTTTCACTGACATGTAAAATGTAAGAGAAACTTGACTGGTAATTCTTGTTTTATTTTATCAAAAAACATTGATCATTATCAACACATAAAACATGATTTGTCTTGTATCAATTAAACCATAAAATAGAAACATATCTGCCATTCACCTCCCCTTAAGAAAGCTTATGTTATCGACGATCTATCGCAGGAAGTGTTGAATCCAGCATTACTTCTTTGCATATCACACAGTTGTGAACAAACAGCCCTCTGAAACACATGAATAATTCTCAAACGCAGGGCAGATCACAGAAGTGTGTAATGGATTGAGCTGCGACGTGCCCTGAGAATTTTTCTCAAATATCAAGCAAAGATTAAGTGAAGCAATTTTGTCACACACACGGCATGGAGCCTTGATTAAATTGGATTTTAATTGTGCCAGTTTAATAAACCTCGCCGAACCCCTGATGTGATCACGTAAGTAAATAAAGAGTACTATTATTAGTTCCATTGTATTATCATTAGTGATAGGACTGTAGTCAATGTGGTATCAGATGTAGCAGAGAGAAGAAGAATTCTGGACTTGAAGTTTTAGATCTTGAAGAAACTTTGAATCTCTCGCCTGTGATCAAAGCGGCAGACTCAACCTGAGCTTTAGTTTAGCCGGTTGTTCTCACCTCAGAGTTGGAGCACAAGTTTGCCTGGAATAATAAAAGCACCTTGATGAGGCTGTGTGACGCACACAGCAGCATCAGGCCAGGCAGCGTGATTCATGGCCCCTGACAAAACTCCTCTTGTTTATGATCGCACAACATCTGTTGACGGTGAATCACTTCTTGTAATCAGCACTCTGCTGCCATTTCATCAGTCACAGCATTCTGTGACCGTTAAGGCGACACACCGCAGCATCGCAGCTTCTATATACCTGCAGCTTATTTACTTCTGTGTACAGTTGCACTAATATATGTGCCGGGATCATTTCCAGCAAGGATTCGGTGTTGGATGAATAAAGCCATAATCAGCGTGCACGCTTGCTGTTGCGGGACGATGACGGCGGCAGCTTTCTCTCATGAAAGCCGATAAACATCAATGAGCTGTTCAAACATCCTCCAATGCCATTAATTAGAATGCACCAAATACCAAAGACGACCGTGTAGCAGCTCGAGCAAATAAAGCTGGAGTCTGACCCTGAAAATCGGAACCTGACTGTTATCCATTTGTATTTGAAGTGAGAGCTTGTGCTGCTGCCACTTCTAATTCCAAACACTAATTCAAAGAGGATTCGTAGGCATTTTTTCTAGGTCAAACATCACAACTTTGAAAAGCCTTTTTCCCTCCCTCCTTCCCTTGCTTTTTTTTTTTCCCCAGCGTTGCTGCTTTACTAAATAGCACTTCTGTTGAAAATGACAGGAGTTTAAAAAAACAGGAGGAGGCCAAGCTGTAAAGGTTACAAAGTGAAGCTGAACATGATGCAAAGAGCTCGCACAAGTTGGCGCACTTGATCCCTGAGAAATGCTTCTTGCTTTTTTTGTGTGTGAGTTCGGCCACCAGCATGTCTCACTCTAATTCTCCTGTTCCCCGTGAAACAAAAACCAAAATGCCAAGTGAGGCTGTGGGACCAAATACAAGAGACCTCGATCCAGAAGGGCTTAACCATTAGCTGGCTTGAAGGAGCATCACAGGCCTCCGACTGCCATGTGTTTAACGGGTGTCGTTTGAACCCTGATGCAGCACCACTAACGGAAAGGACAGTTCCTAACAGTCTCTAATGCACCTCTTAGCAGAGCACAGGATAAGTGAAACAACAGGAAAGTCCAGTTCCCTGGCTTTGGGTCTCTCGAGGCACAGGATTGATCCAAAAGCTTTGTCGGGCTGCGCCCAAACAGAAGGCAGGTGAGTCACTGGCATCTGCAGGACGCACACACAAACCAGACAGTTTAATAGTGTGCTGCGGTACCATGAAGGAGCAGGCAGGAGGCATCATCAGGCGGGCAGAGAATCCAACACCAGGTAAGCACACCAGTGGGGAAGAGGCAGAAGGTAGGTTGGGCACACACAACGATGGTGTGTGCCACCACACGGCGAATTGATCCACAGCACAGGCAGATGAGCAGGCAAACTCTCTCGTAGAGCCAAACTCCACACACCAAAGGGGAACAGGCAAACAGACACCAGGAACGTGGAAGTAGAGCTCGTGGTCGAGGACAGAAGGCTGAGTTTACCTGAAGGCAGGCGGAGCAGGTGAGTCAAAGTATCAGTCAAACATGGCGAATGGCGAAGAACTGTCTTGCAACCTTTGTGTGTGGAGGTGCCTCTTAAAGACATGATTGGGAATGGACAGGGTCAGCTGGTGATTTGGGCGTGGAGGACAGACAGGAACAGGAAATGTGTCGACAGATGATTGGTGGGCAGGTAGGAGTGGTAAGGAGGCGTGGATGGCAGACCAGGAATCAGACCTGTGACGAGGCGAAGTGATAATCTGTGATTTTTTTACTCTATTTTTGGCAACACGTTGGTGCTAAATGATCACCTCTGTGGTGTTTTGCAGCGCTCTGCCCGGCGATCACTTCAGACCAGTGTCACAGTAACTCTGACATCACTGGACTGACAGAAGCTGCCACGACCACAAGCATGGAGTCCTCTACTGAGACGAGGGAAGAGAGACGATAAATAACAGACGGAGATTTATGTTGTCTCTAAATAATAAATGTAATTATGGATCATTTGGTGACAAACAAATGCTGCTCCTCAGGCCTCTTTCCTGGCAGATTCTTTTCAAATCACAGTGTCATATACTGTAAGGAGGGCTCATGTTTCTTCACAGGACGACTCATTGCTTTGCATCATTTGCCATCACACAACTGGACCAATGAAAGATGTTTAATGCTAACTAGACCCCCGCCTTTCTATGATGTAGGACAAACGTAACACTGATGACATAACAGACCAACATACAGTCAGGATAACCATTGATGTTAGCAAACTAGGCTAACGAGCTTTCATAATCCTAGTGGCATAGAGGTTCATCGTTTGCGATCATTCCTTTGTTCCCAGGCAACCAAATCACCAGAATAAATGTTGGCATTGTAAATTTATGCTGTCAGAGATATGTTACATTTATTTTGTTGTGGATACATTGAAATTTTTAATTGAAACTTTGTTTAATTAATGCTATGGTTAATGTGTGGTTAGGTTTAGGCACAAAAACCATTTGGTTCACACATATTGTTTTTTGTCCTTGTCATACATATCTTATGTTTTTGTTATGTTTTCTGGAACTTTTAGTGCAGGTTTGTCACAATATATAACTATTGTTTCTTTTCTATTTATTTGGCATTGAACCTTTTTTCTTGTTACTGAATATGTTAACTATTTAAAGTATACATTTATGCCATTTTCATTTCTGTCAATATGTTTTTTTGACTAGTAGGGCTATACCAAATATATCATGTGGCCTGTGTCATGTGACCCTCACATGAGCTCTTAAATTGCACACCTGGTTCCAATGCATTTTACACCCTGAAGACTCTCTGGTCAAAACGCTGGTTATCCATGTATTAATAAAGGATTTTTGACCACAGTCAGAGTGCTGACTGACAAAGATGTTCTTTAGCTCTGTATTAGCTTAATATGGCACATGCTACAGTTAGGTTAGGAAACAATGACCATGATTCTGAGTCTTAAAATTTCACTGGCACAGGTCTGAGTCTAGATAATAGTTTTTGTAGAGAGAAAAACTCCCAAACATATTTCAGTGTTAAATTTAAAATAAGAGTTAGTCAACCAATAAATTAACCAATTAAAAGAGGGGAACAAAACAAAGGTTGAAAAAGGAGGAAAATTATGGATAGTAATAAAAAAAGTATTTTATTATTACCATTTCCAAACAGGTTCAGATTAGGAAGGAGGTCTCAGGTCAGCTTAGTTTATTATGAAATATTTTAACTTGAAATGTGCCAAACACAAAAGGAGGGTTAATGTTTGTTCAACTGGGGAATAAAGTTCAGTAAATGTACATTCAAATCTTAAACACCTAACCTTCAAAGTGAACTGACTTTACTGAATCACTGGTGTCAGTCAATTAACGATTTGTATTTCCAGTCTTTGCTAAGCAATAGATTTGTGTGAAAGGAATTAAAGGCCTGTCCCAGATATAGGCCTGTTGACCAGTGATTTAAGGAAATAATAGCCCGGGCTATTAGTTTAAGCTTTACAGAAAGATAAAGTTTAAGTATGATCGCGGCAACTAAAACACTTTGGGCAAGGTTGCGGCCATGGTTAAAACATTAGCTGCACCTCTGGGAGGAGACAAACTCCGGTTTCCTGCAGGAAAGTTAGTTGCACTCCCACCCTGTTCTCCTCAGTGTTACATTCCACATTATTACTTTCAGCATCGACACTTACTGATGGCTGTGAATGTACATTTTAACTATGAACATAAATCCAAAGAATACTGGGCTGAAAGAAACATGAACACACAACTAACTTAACAAAATCCATCCCAACATTTCTCTTTTTTTCTTTTCCAACTTCTCCATACATGAATCTGACATTATGCAAATACCACAGTGAATATTGACAGCAACTATCCTGCAAGTTAGGCAACATCTTAGAAGTAAACCTACAGTATCAGTCCCAGAGAATAAACTTCTCCACCGCTCCTCACCACTGTCTCATCTTTGAGCATCTTTTATCCCCAAACGGCAGCGCTGATTTTCACTCAACATTTGGCATGGAGACACTTCTCTTCCACCTATCAAAAAGCGTTTGATCCCCCTTGATTTTTTTTCCTGTTTATACACTGGGAGCTGCTGTTACTTTACGAGGGTAGCTACTGATTGTGTCTTTGTGTGTTTAGCCAGGGTACTTTCTGATGCTATGTGCCCAGTTTTGCTATTTATTCTAAACAAACCACTGTCGCCGCTTCCAGAGGAAACATCAAATTCATTACCGCCCCTGCACCCAGGGGTTTTTCCTGGGAAACAGCGACCCACTTATCAGTGTTTACAGAGGCAAATCTAAAAGAAAAAGTGAGTGTGACTTTTATTTATATTAAAATGTCACGTATTTTTGCTTGAATTCTTGTTTTTATGCATAGCCTGGCTGCTATACAGACACTACATTTACAGTGAAACACGAGTGGAGCTGAAGCACTACCTTGGGAACTCTGCAGTTGATCAGAATGATCCTCTGAGGTCTATGTTTAGACATGAGAAACCCCTGAGGCTGAGGCGGTTTGTTTTGTTCAACAGGGAATACAGTTAAACTATACACCGTGATGAAAGAGTGTCACACACACAGCATGGCACCCGCGGTGATAAAAGATCATAACTGACTATTCAGCTTCTGAAGAAAAGCAGCATGCTGACAACATTGGCACTATAATACTATTATAAAACATAGAAACTCGACATGTCCTCTCAATGCCTTTGCCAGGTTCAATGTTGCAGCGTATGTATGAACCGAGTCTTTGATCAACCCGAGTTCATTCCTGTGTGACCAGAAAGTTTGCTGTGGTCCAAATGTTCCAGTGAGAAACACTCTTGTGGTTAGTTCTGGACACTTTATATAAACAGACAGAAAACAAATCACCATGTAAAACCACTCATTGTACAGATGCTTCTGTTCTGTGTCACTGTTGTTTACTGGTTTGCTGAAGTCACTCCAAAATAAACTGTAACTACCACTTACTGTGAAGGAGGGTGTTTGGCTGGGAGGAACAGCAAACTTTCACTCCCACTAATTGTGCATCTTCGCATTTAAGTTGCTGGTTACGCTCATTAAAAGTAACATTACTTTTTTTTCAATGCTTTGTCCACAACAAAGAAATTTTAAATTATCTGTTAGCTTAAAAAGCTAAAGTCAGGCCTGCAAGTTGGATAAAATAAAAAGGGGCGACCAGTTCTGAACCATTTTCTGTTGCTGGTTATTGTCCCTGTCTAAACTATATTGCTGTTCCTGTCTACTGCCCCAAATTTATCTTATGTCCTTTTCCTTCGGATCTCTATACCTTTGAAGGAACAGTGTGTAACATTTTGATCGGAGATATACTTGCTTTTAACTACGTGTTTACGTGCACATGATGGCTGCCTAACTTGTGTCTGTTTGGAGCGTTGGTTGTGTTTGTCCTCAGTAATTAACATGACATGTCTGCAAGATGGCATGACAATAGAGAAGAAAATCACCATTGTCACAATACGCTTTATGTCAGGTGGTTCTCACAAATCTTTTGTATGTTTTCCTACGAAAAGCAATGCGCCCAAGCTCGTACGTATTGTGGACACACCCCACGGATTTTGGAAGGCTGTGATCACGTGACCAATGCACTGATGGGACTAAACAAGGAATGAGTCTCGAGCGGTCCATGTGAGGAGGCAGGTTGAGGTAATGCATGGGTCACAAAAAAAAAAAAAACAGACTTTCGCCCTGGACGTCCCCCTGGAGTCGCATTTTCGGATCTGTGTGAACTTTGAGTCATTTTAAGGTACGTCCTCACCATGTTTCTTTTTGCCACCAGTGGAAGACTTTTAAAAAATCTTATTTGATCCAGAGAAGCAAAATGACGAGCACCTCCAGCCGTGATGAGGGACATTTTGGGGCCCATTAATCAGAGTACGCGGAGTTGCATGTAAACTTTTATTTTCATTAGCCATGTAACCAGCTACGGCGGCTCGGTGGTGCATTGGTTAGCATTGCATGTTCTCCCTCTGTCAGCGTGGGTTTTCTCTGGGTGCTCCAGCTTCCTCCCACAGTCCAAAGATATGCAGG
>JAPZEB010000010.1:6313790-6326693 GCA_029783705.1 Chaetodon striatus
GCATGGATCCATCCTGCCTTGTATCAAGGCTTCAGGCTGCTGCTGCTGGTGTCATGGTGTGGGGGAGATTTTCTTAGGACCAACTGAGCATGCTTTAAACACCACAGCCTACCTGAGTGACGATGAGTTCACTGTACTCCAGTGGCCTCCGCAGTCACCAGATATGACCAATCAAGAGCAGCTTTCTCACACAAGGCATTTGTTCTGGTCCGCTTGTAAATGCTGCCGTGAGAACACGAACCAACTCTAGGCAATTATACAACTCTGGAACAAAACTAGTCCCTGATTCAGACCAAAGGAGACAACTCTAGGTCTGAAAGCAGCCTAAGAAACAACGGTGAAATAATTAAAACTGGTGGCCGTAACAGAAATCTACAGGATTGTTATATTCTCCTGTGTTCGTCCTGCGTCTCTATGTTAAGTAACATCGAGGATATTCCCTAAAAAAATTGAAATGGGAATAAAAATAGTGAAAACACTGATGGAGACAGCAGCCTCTGTCCTAAATTATTACCCTGATCTCTTAGTTATCTCATATCTATCGACGACATACAGTATAGTCGATCTCTCACTGCAATAAACAACTTGGAATAAGAAATCCAGCCTCTTGTGTTTCAGATGTCTGCTCTATGGGTATTTTATCACGAAACAAGTGAGTTTCCTGGAGACTGTCAGCATAGCAAAATAATTTGACTGGAATTTCAAAGTAAGCTTGATAAGCCTGAGTACCAGATAAAAACATGTGCTCCGCTTATCATCGTTGTCCGTGCGGTTGTTAAGTTCGCCTCCAGAAAGTGCTGTCCAAGGGCTTAATGCTATGAGAGGTCCATCCTTAAACTGCAACTCCCATACACACACACACACACACACATTTACACACTCATATGGATGCAGAAGGCACAATGGCACAAGATCAATTACTGATCAGACGATGGGAGCTCCTTCTCTTGGCTTTCTTTAGAAGTCAACCTCTCCAGTTTCTCTCTTAATTGGCCCCTAATCTCTTCTTCTCTGTATTCTCTTTCTTCCTCTCCTCCACTGGCTTTATTCTGTCTGTCTGGATATCTGTCCCCTCTCTGTCTTCCTTTCTCTCTCAGCCACGTTTCTCTTTGCCCGTCGTCTGACCACCCCCATTTCTCCCCCTGCGTCTCTTGACACTGCTCCTAATTACAAAACACACAGGGGCCATTAGCACGGACCTCCAGCCGACGCCTGTCCCCTTATCCATTCATCCCCTCCCCTCTGTCGCTATCTCTCCATCTCTGCCCTCCTTCTCTCTCTGTTGTTGGTCAAAAGTCGCTTTGTGTGGGACCCGTTAGGCGAACAAAGGCAGCGGGCTGCAGCGGTGCTCAGAAAGGTCACAGTGATGTACGGCCCTCGGCGCTGCTGCCGGGGTCAGGCCTGTCTCAATGGGGACGCACTTAACGCTCACACAGCCAAAAGCATTACGGCATTTTGAAAGAAATGCACGGTGTCTTGGCTCTGCTTAAAGGAGAATACCACTCAGTGTAAAAGTTAAAAGGTTTTCTTTCTCTGGTTATCAGAAACTCCCAGAGCATAAAACCAAACACACACACTGTCTCCTTAAAGTGTCACTCTGGGCAGTTTGTATGCTCATAAATATAACATTTAAATATTACATAAAAACCTGCCAAGTGCCCAATGTGATAGATTTTCTGTTTGAGTAGTAAATCCCAGAAGGCTGTCCATCACACTGGCGGGTAAATGTGTGTATCAAAATGGTCACGTAACGGGGCGCACATTAGCTCACCTGGTAAAACAGGCGCGCCACGTACAAAGGCCTTATCCTCGCCACAGCAGCTGTGGGTTTGATTCTAACCTATGACCCTATGCTGCATGTCATCACCTCTCTCTCACACCCTTTCACACTAAAACAACTGTCCGATGGATTAAAGGCAAAAAAATAGTCACCTAATTCAGTGTGCAGAGTTTCCACCACTTTTTGTGTCATTTACAGTCACTGTGCTTCTGTCCTCTGTTGTGTGTCTGTGTCGGAGACAAGGTTGACACACTTACACAGCTACAAGGACTTCATGATGCATTTGGGTGCACCTTGAAAACTCTGAAATGTATACACCAAAGCATGTTGACACTGATCATGGTAGCTTCATGTGTACCTTGTAAAGTCAGTAATCTGTACGTCTTTTCATTTCTTTCTTGTTTTCTCATGTTGAATTACATTTCTCGTTACTTTGAACGAATGAATGCATAATATTTATTCCCGTTACATGCATGTGGAGAAACAAAGATTATGACACACAGATTTTCTCTCAGTCAATAACAGAAAAAGGAATAGGCTGAATCCCAACCAAAGGATAACCCCGAATATCAACAATACCACAGAAAGGAAATAAATAAATAATGGACTAAATTATACTCTAAATTATAATCCTCAATTACTTTACATTTTTATTATTTTACATTATAATCTATAATCATTTTACATTTCAAGGCTTTTTTGAGACTCAACCGAGAGCACTGAGTCCATTTGACTCCCAAAACTGAAACACATCTGTAGTTTCCATTAGTTCTCACTTTACATGTTTCATAAATAAACAACCCTCTTAAATTAGATTGTCCATCTTTTAATTGATTTTTTTTTTAATATGGACAGGAAGGCTTTTGTTGACAACTCGCAAAAGTATTTACAATTTTCTTTAATACACAAAATCTAGAAATTTTAAGTTGTACGATGCTATAAACAGCTGATTAGTAGATTTACAAATAACCAGCTGTATATTTTATTCTAAGAGCCCTTTTCTGATTACTTTCTTGTTGTTTCACTACAGCATTTTTAATAAGGACACACTAAACCCTCACAATATCCCATGTATTTCTACATCAGCAATTTTTAAAATTTCTATTTAAAAATCAAATCAAGTTGCAAACCCCGTAATATTCCTGTTCAACAGGTCTGCTGGTACCTCTGTGATCATTGTGAAGTTCTGCTGCAGCGGTTCTAAATGAGTTGTATTCAATTTAGTCAGTAAACTATCACTTGCATCACATTCTGCTGTTCCTGCTCGCAACTGTTATGCTTGGTCGGTGGCTTTTTTTCATCGACCAGTCTGCTTGGCCGGTGAGTCAAAAAGTTAATTTTGGACACCACAGAAAAATAAAAGGAGTGCAGATCGTAAATATTCCATACATGGGGAGAAGTACTCAGAAAGTTGTGACATAAGCCCCTTTCACATGTGTGCTGCAAACCTTACTAACTTAAAACATTACCTGGACGGTTTGAGAATGCAAATGTCTGAATCAGCTGGACCGGACTTTAAAGTACAAAGTCTGTGTCATGTCTGAATAAGCCCACGTGTGAACAGAGCAGATCAGTGTACAGAGAATTCACAGCGACCGATTGGGCTTTAGGTGACACCTCTATCATGTGTCTGGTGCAAAACTGGAAGAATAAAAACATCTGAGGGTAAAGAAGAAGGGTCATGGTCAAACTGTGAGACTATGATATTCAGGAACTTATATCATCTTATATGAAGATGAACAGCAAGAGACTGTTGTTTATGACCGACCGACTATGTAAACAAAACACTACATTTTCTGTAGCTTGCTTTTTGCGTCACATCCTGCCTCCTGCACGCTCCACCCAGGCGCCACCACTCACCTAAACCAGATGGAGTATTTTTAATACCTGACAAAACATCTGACACAGACAGTCTCCTGTTGTGTGCTACTTATGTAAAGGGCAACTCTGGACAATGACTCAAGCTCATATGAGAAAACTGCTGTATTTCCATTTAGTCCAGAACTGAATCTGTAAAGATGTTACATAAAACACATTTTTTAATAGTCTCTGAACCCTCTGGCAAAATACAAACATATACTACTAATATTCTCTGCTAAATACTCTTTGAAGGAAAAATCATTTCTGCCTGGGTCACTCATATATTGTTGTTTTCCATGAAAGCGTCATGATGAAGGATTCAGGGTGGGTGGACTTGGACAACAGAGACAGAGGTTTGCATCATGCGTTCCACATAATCAGCTGTTAGGAACTTGAGTGCTCCCAGTGGTCTAACATGTCAAAGTTACACGCTTCTTTGACTCATCCGTCCACCCTGACCTCCTCACGGTGAGATTTTGTGGCTCGACTAAGATGAGGGGAGGATCAAGGTTTTGGTTGATCATTGAAAAGTAATCACAATCTGTCTCGTGGCTGAAATCAGCATTTGTTCTTTTAATATTTAGCCAGGGACCAGTTGCACAAAACACCTTAAGTTTTCTCCTTCAGCATGACGCTTAAGGCCTAATTTCCCCGCAGCCAAAGGACTGAGACAGTTGCACAGGATCCCTTTAAAGGTGTCTTTAGTTAGGAAAAATGTTAACTTAAATCTAAAGTGTAAAATCAAAAGCCTACCCATCGGGTTCTCCTGGTGGCATAACATTCTTCTAAATGTGTTTTTGTCATTAATCATTCATGTCACAGTAAAGATAGCGATTTGTTTTCCATACAAGTTCAATGTGTCTGTGTGTTAACAGTAAACCTGACAATAAATATCGTTGAAATTAATATGAAAATTCACGCTGTTGGTTTTATTGTGCTGGGAGGAAATTTAAGTATCTGAACCTCTTTGAATTTTAATTGAATCCCCCTGATATATGATAATTACACAATCACCCCTCCATAAAATTACTGCATTAATGGAGCACTGGCATCTATTACAGTATCTACTATGTGACTGAAACCACTCAATTAGAAATGCACTTTTTTTTTCAAGTCTCCAAATTCCTTCAATTCCGACTTACAGCCTTTCTCTCCGCTGGTGCCGAACAGAGCTTGTGTTTCTATGAAATTGTACAGCGTGTAGGAAGACGAGCTGTTTAAAGTGCCCGCATTCATTGTCCTTTCTCTTGTGAATGGCTCTCTGTGTTGTGCGCTCTGTGAGTGATATTTGTGTTAGGCTGTACGGCTTGTATCGGGGCTCTGGAGGACCAAGAAAATTGAATCCCATTAGTGTTCTATTCAGCCTGTGTCTCTGGGTGTGTATACAGCGCTATCTGAACTGGGAGATTTGCCCCTCTGTGGCACGTCTTGTGCTGTGCGAGCCTGTGCATGAGTAGCATGTCAAAGTAGGAGCCCAGTGGCCACAAGAACACGATGGCATGGAGTGTTTCTGTAAAACACAAAGACAGTACATGTGAATGTTTCGTATGTATCAGATGAGCGTTTTTGAAGTGACAAAGTGTATGAGCCAGTTTGGTCATCTGGAGGTGGAGGGGATGGCGTGACACCTCGGCAGGACACCTGCCATGTTACAGACCACTGCAGACCACTGTTCAGCACCAACAAACAACCAAACTGGTTGTGTTACAATGACTCATCGTTGTGTTTCCAGCAGCTTTGTGGCCACCAAATGTGGGTGTTCTTTTTGCCACCTGTCACTGTTTTTTCAGCAGGGACAGTGGCACGAAAAGTGTTTTTTTACCCAGACTTGGCCGTGTTTCCTCCCAGGATAGTGCCACAAAAAGCAACTGCTTTTTACAGACACATTGCTGTGTTTACTGCCAGGTTAGTGCCACAAAAAGCAGTTTTTCACCAAGATAACGCTGTGTTTTCTGCTGGGTTAACGCAATGTAAAACGATTGTTTCCTACCAAAATATTGCTGTGTTTCCTGCCGGGATAGTGCCACAAAAGTGGTTGTTTTTTACTATGTCATGGCTGCGTTTTCTGCCTGGAAGCAGTGTTTATCCCGGAGACAAGGCTGTGTTTTCTGCTGGGATAATGCAAAGAAAAGCAATTGTTTCATACCAAGATATTGCTGCTTTTCCTGCCAGAAAGTGGTTGTTTTTTACCAACACATTATTGATTTTCCTGCCGGGATAGTGCCACAAAAAGCAGTTGTTTTTTACCAAGACATCGCAGTGTTTCCCGCCATAATAGTGCCAGTGTAGTCCCAATCCGCTGCATTATAATGTACAAAAGTACAGTATCAGTTTACAGAAATGTACAGTGCCAACATCTTTCCTGGTGATTGGGTTGAAACCAGTCGGCCATGTTGGAGCGCTCTCAGTTGCATCGCTGTAAATTGTGTGTGTGTGGCTATGTGGCACTGATACTGCATGCTATACACAGACGCAGCCTTGACCCTGTGTGCTGTGTGAGTCGTACATCCGTCGGGCTCCTGCTCCCAATGCTGCGCCTCCTGGTCATTACAGCAATCACATGTTAGATTTATGCCGCTGCCTGATGTTTCATGGCTTTATAAAAGAAGATGAAAGTGGATCTCAATGGCTGGAAAGAGAGAGGGAGAGAGGGGAGGAGTGTGAGTGATGGAGGAAAGAACAAGAGAATGAAAGAGAATAAAAGAGAGGGATAGAGAACCCAGTGATGTTGTGTGCATGATGCCCTGTCATTAAACCAAAGCTTTTCATGAGCCATCAATGAAAATGAACAATTACTGTCTGCCGCAAACTTATTTTGGTGGAGAAGAAGAAGGAAACATAAGCAAATAAATTTTTTAAATTGGCATGGGTGACATCAGGAGCAGTTAGAGGCTAAACCAGGATTGACCCCCCCACCCCCCCCTCTCCACATGCACAACCCCCACCCAGCCCAACTCTACTTCACCCGGCTCCAAACGGCAGATGGAAGGCGTCATTACTGCTGCAGCTCTGGGACTGACACACACACAAACAAACACACAACACACAGAGATGCTGCTAAAAATAAATAAATAAATAAAATAAAACCTCTGGTCGTGCCCTGCACAGCTTTCCCATCCTTAACCCTTAAAAAACAGGCATACCATGGAGATCGTTGTTTGTATGATCCTGTTTAATAAGAACCATAATAGTTGGATCATTTATTCTTTTTGCAACAGAAAGCCAAGGCTTCTGTCATCACGTCATGTCTACGTTACCTTCCCTGACGCGCAGTGCAAACATTATATTTTGCCATAATTATGCTGGTATTTCCCTATAATTTTGTGTTTGTATTTATTTAGATCAGGAGTGTCAAACTCATTTTGGTTCAGCTCACTTTGATCTCAAGTGGACCACTGCTTAATAACCTATGAAGAACATCGTCTTCAATTTTTCTGTTTTTTTAGTGTAAGGAAAATTATTCTGAAAACGTTCATCCGTTTACAAAATAAATGATGAACAGCTCACGATATCCTCCGAAAATCATTTGCAAATTTAACAGCATGTCTCAGTTGTTCCACATTCAGTCAGTCGACTTCTCACTTTCATTACATCTGACTTTTTTATCATAATTTTCCACTAACGTGGAAGCTGTTGAGGTTAAGTCATCACCTGCCTTATAAACCATTTACAGTCTGAAGTTTTGTCGGTGCCTCAGCAGCAGGGCTCCATCCTGATTGTTTTAAGAAAGAAGTCTGAAGTATCTATCGCTGTTGGATCACTGTTTGCATAATCCTGTATATGTCGATCTAAAATAAAAACCATATTAGAAAGAACATTCATTCTTTTAGCAGCAGAAAGCCAAGGCGTCTGTCTCCTGTGTCATCACATTGTACACTCGAAATGACGTCACTGAGCTACATTACGTGTGATGCAAATAAATGTGCAGTGGCACCAGAAGAATGAAGGATGAATTTATCACAACGTCTTTACACTCTGTTCATAATAATGACCATATTTCAAAAATGTTGTAATGTACAACGTTCAAATAACTTATGGAATGTTTAGAAATATTTTGTTTATGTTTCTACATTCAGAAATCTTTTGCGTCAATATGTTTTGTGTAAAAATGAATGATGAAAAAACATGTCAGGTTTCTGTATTTAGGCATCTCTGACAGAGTATATGAATTACCGTCCTCTCTGGTGCTCATGGTTTCAGTAAAATGAAATGAACCAAGCTAACAATGTGTAGTATCTCCATATTAACAAAAGTTTGCAAACATTTACATTTGTATCTGCGATCTGAGTGGCTGACTAATGTCTAACTAACTAACAGCCTGGTTTTACACATCTGAAGAGCTTCTATAAAAATAAACTGCTTGGCAACCAGACCAGGCCTCTAATTGAGACAGGCCTTTATTTATCAGAATGTGTCGCTAAACTGGGCTAGTATAAGAGACTGGGTATTTAATGGAGACTAGACTTTTAATCTAAGTTTTACACTAATTTGTGGGTGAACGTCTTGAACGCAGCTGTCTGAGGAAGCTGACAATAAAATTGTATAGTATCGTATCGAATTGTATCCTATCCTGTCCTATCCTATTGTACCATGCCGAATGATACCTTACCTTACCACACCGTATCGTATCATATTGTATCGTGCCGAACCGTGCCTTCCCTTACTTTACCACACTGCACCATACCGTATCGTATCGTATCGTATCATAATGTGCTGAACTGTGCCTTCCCTTACCTTACCACACCATTCAATATCATATCATATTGTATCGTAACATACTGTAGCGTGCCGAACCCGTATCTTTCCTTACCTTACCGCACCATATCGTATGGTATCGCATCGTGCTGTGCCAAACCGGACCTTACTGCACCATACCATGTTGTATCGTGCCGAACTGTACCTTACCGCACCATACCATACTGTACCGTACTGTATCGTATCGTATCGTATCGTATTGTATAGTATCGTAACAAACCGTGCCTTCCCTTACCACACTGCACCATACTGTATCGTATCGTATCGTATCGTATCGTATCGTATCGTATCGTATTGTATCATATGGTATGGTATGGTATCGTATTGTATCATATCGTGCTGTGCCAAACCGGACCTTACGGCACCATACCATATCGTATGGTATAGTATCATATCATATCATAACAAACTGTACCGTCCTTACCTTACCGCACCATATCGTATCGTATTGTATCGTATCGTATCATACAGTGCCGAACTGTACCTTACCTCACCACAACATACTGTATCATATGGTTTTTGTTGTTTTTTTTTTAAACAAAATTTGACAAATTTCAAAACTTTCATCAATTATTGCACTTTAATAAAGTTCATTGACTTACATAACCTTTTAGTTTTGGGTGATCAGATTTTAGGGATATGAAACATTTGAAGATACTCCAGGAAATGACATCACAATAAACTAAAATACCACTGCAGGCAGTGGTGGACCATTTTTTGTTTCAGAATTCAAAGGGTTAAACTTACCTGTGCAATAGATGGTGATATAAAAACTGTGACTCATAAATGTAGAGCACATACGCAATTCTCCTCACACACACACAAACACACACAGAAATACACACGCAAGTAACTCTTGCAAGACAGCCATCACGCCATGTCTCTGCAATACCATAAGCTCGTTGGTTTTGTTTATTGTTTGTCTCCCGGCACTGGGAGGCCTTTCTACACACACACACACACACACACACACATACACACAGAAACCCACACACACACACACACACACACACACACACATTCGCGGGCGCTCCAAATTGTTCGATTAAGTGGGTCATCCTCTCCTACAGTCTCTTGAAAGAGAAAAGAGCTTTTTTGTGCGTTTCTAGCCGAGAGGCAATCGCACCCTTCCATGGTTTTGGCTGCACCTTTTAAGAGTATTTATGGAAATGACAGTACAGCACTCTGGAGGGCTGCACACTGCCTGGTTGCTTAATGTGTGTGTTTGTGTGTGTGTGTTGCATGTGTATCCATGTGTGTATTTGCACAGGGAGGATTTAAAAGCTCAGTTGTGTGAATATCAGCCGGTGTCTGCGGCCGTGCACGACTAATGATGTCCAAGTGTTCGGTCTGTGGTTATTTATTTTATTTATTTTTGGGTGATGAGCCGGGTCTGAATGGGACTGAGCCGCGACTCCGCTGCAGCACAGGCCGACTTGTCACTGCGAATGAGAGCCAAATATCTTCGAGCCGATCCACTTTGGCTGTCTGAGAGAAGGAGAGCTGGAGTGTCCATCTCTTTCTCTATCCGTCCATCCGTCTGTCTGTCTGTCTGTCTGTCTCTTTGGACAGCTCTGCGGCGGTCCAGTCAGATCAGACTCCCTATCATTGAGTACTTGGAGTGATTTGCCTCCAGCAGCCACAGCTGCACAGGAAATGTTGATGTGGATGTTGTGTGAAATTATCAGACTTCAGATTAAATGAGGGTTGATGATGGATGTTGTATGTCTCGTGTTTGGTCACCTGAGAGTCAGTAAACAGCCAATAGATGACCAGAAAGCTCTGTTGATGTGTGTGTAGGTATCAATGCTGGAAAATGAAGCCAATGAGGAAATGCCAAGAAACTGCAGTTCCTCTGAAGTCCAGTTCAGATCAGTGATTCAGGACAGCAAACGCTCTCTACAGCTGACTTCTGGCTAATTTCAACATTTATGACAACTGTACGAGGGGATGAGTTTCTATATAACTCACCCTTTTACATTTTATTAAGGCCTAAAGTTACTCATATTTAAGGGCAGGGCAACCTGAGTGACAGACTGTCTGCAAGGTGTCGCCATAGTCTATTGGGCCTTTTTCACTTTCTGCTGCGCCGTGTGAAGCCATGCCGCACTGATTTGTGTTTCCATTATCAGTGAAGATGCACCACGCCATGCAGAGCCACACAAGAGTAGTAGGTCCAAAAGCCAGCTGGGGAAAGTGTGAGACCGGATGTCCACTGGATCCGTCACGTGCGCGGTTTGGCCGTGGCGCGGACTCGCTCCGTCCTGTGCCGGGCGTCAATGTCCACTGGAAGCATATCTATGGTAGCACGCACGTGAGCAGCTGGAATTGGCGGATCACGAGATCATACTGTCGCGCAATAATTTGCAGAAACACTGCAGGTATAAAGACATCAACAAACAAAGAAAAGATTTCTCTACCGGCCGGACTTTCAGGCCTGGGGCCACCCACTTTGACGTCATGTTGTTGTAGTGATGTGAAATACGCTCAGGAGTTTTCATGGGTGTTTTTATTTTGAAAATTGGATCCAGTGGACATCCAGGGTTAAGCTAGCGGTAAAAACCTTGTAAATGATGAAAATTGAAGGAGTCCTAGTCTAAAAACAAGTTAGCACCCAGAAAAAGAGAAATCCTGACTTTTACAGTGAAACTTCAGTCAATGTTTTACCTGTTGTAATTATCGGGTCTGTTTCTAGGACAAGGAGACCTCTGCAGATAATTCGGCTCATGGTAAAAACCCCCTGATTAATGAGAACATAAGAGATCTTAACTTAACAAAAGACAGAAATGGTGGTTGTTTAACAATGAACTCCCATGATCCCACGCTAGTTCACGACATCATCAAACTGTGTCTTTGATTATTGTCTTTATCCAAAAATTCCCAGCGGCACAAAACTACAAATTGTGCACTAAAGTATATTTATTTGTTTGTAAGGAGGGATGTGATGGCTCCCACAGTTTCCCCAACTGGCCAGCTGGACATAGTACGCGCTAGTGGACAAACACTGACACTCGTCCAAGTCTTTCACTTTTTCCCAAACAGCTCCGTCTGAGCAGCTCCTCCATTTCTACTGTCAGTCGCATTGAAAGGCAACAGTCTCCTTCATCGAGTCATTGTACATGGCTTACTCATGTTTAAAAGTTTTTTATTCTGTCATCTCTCTTCTTTGAAGGTACCACATACTCACACACTCGCTCACAACTAGCCCAAACATGGTTCACAGGAACTGTTATCATAGTTATATCATCACCGCTTTATGCACCTTTGTCATTTTGAAAATATCTCTGCTAATCCATCACCACGCTGACAGGACAGATAAATTTCATCTCAGCCAGATTGTCAGAAGTGGACAACAATACAGGTGGTGAAGTGACAAAGATGTATCGGCCCTCCTGGGATGACTGATGCATATTTTAGGTGTTTATGTCCTTGTCTTCTCTTTAGGGGCCAAATAATCTGCCATTAGAGTCCTGTTGTCACACTGTGTTGTATAACCTGTGTTAAAAGAGAAGTATCTTATATTAAGTCCTCAAATCCCAAATTATTCTACAGCATTAAAGGAATATTTCACCCCCAAATGTCCAGTTGCATGTCAATAACTCTCCTCATTTTACATTGAATTTGATAAGAAAACCATTTTTTCTCGCCTCCGCGGTGACTGAAGAATCCAAAACTGTAGAAAAGTCTTGATGAATTGAAGTCAAAGGGGTCCACATTTAACGTTTAACAGCAAAACTGTACCAACACATCAGTTTACAAACTCTCACACAACTCCTGCAGTATAATCCAAGTCTCATTTATCCAGTCGCATGCTCAGTACTTCCCAAAACAGACCTTTCCAACAAGGAACTGAACTAAAAATGAAAGTTATCTATTCTCTCTGCAGAGCCAGACTCCATTGACAAAAGCTGCTACGTTACTTAGCCGGTCTCATTATGAAGTCGCAGAAAACCTGCACCTGGTCAGTGACTTCCAGTGTCAGTCACCTATGAAAAAAGCCATTGTTTCACGTAGGCATCATATGAAGATGGTTGCCGTTAATGGTGCCCGGCAGTTTCTTGGGGATACGTGGTGGGACAACAACGAAAGCTAAGACAGTGGAGGTCTGAGCATGGGTGGGACTGGTGGTGAATGGGTCCAACAAACACCAACTTTCACCCAGTAGGGCGGTGTTTGCCTCCTGTAAGATTGTGAAGCCAACCGTTGTCCTTTTGTTCTAAACCCAATCATGTGTGTTGTTGAAAGACGAAGACGTCAATTGGCTGTGTTGTAGCAACGTAGTGCATTTATTTTGAAAGAGACTGTATGCAAACTGTACATTTCCTGTGAAAACAAAAGTGTCAACAACAACACACCCAGGGTACCTGGCACATCATATCTCGACGTGGAATGTCCATGACCAAACGTCGATGTGTGACAAGGTTGGTTTGAGAATGTGTCGGCTCTACCGCTGCCTCGAGTGGGTGGGTTTGTGTGACGTTGGTGTTTGATTCACCAAAGTCACACAA
>JAPZEB010000010.1:6338013-6349003 GCA_029783705.1 Chaetodon striatus
ACACTTACTAAGTGGAAGCAGGAGGCGCCTCCAACACATGCCCAGTGTGCTGGTGATCTTATGAGTTGTCTACACTTGGAGAAAATAAATGGTCTGGGCTGCATATGGCCACATTATGTCAACAGTGTGTATTCTAATGTGTCCTGGGCCACACTGAAGGACCGCCAACTCAGCCGGCGTCAGCAGGTTTGACTCTGATGTTAAACCCACTAATTAGTAGTGGTGGGGGCAAAAAACAAATTGATACAGCGTAGTATTGGGATATTTTGTGTGGCGATATTGTGTCGATGCGCTGATGCCAAGTATCGATCTTTTATTATATACATGATACATTTTGGCAAACACACATTTTAACACAACTTATGGTGCTAGAATAATGAAATCAGTTTTTGGTCCACTAGTTGGTGCTGTTTTTTCCTGGTGAGGTCAGCAGAGCCCTCAGTCAGCGGCATTTGGCAGGAAGTTCATCCAGACAAAGATGGAGGTACCAGAGACAGAAATCAGAAATGCGCTACCGGTGTTTAAATCAAATGTCTGGACATATTTTGGACTTTTAATCAAGGAAGGAAAAGAGGATATGAATATGACACGTAATCTGCAAGCGGTGTTGTTTTTCAAGACGTTTTTTCACCAACACAGACGAACCCAAGCTCTACAGAGAAGTGAAGCATGAGGAATCTTTGACTACGGCAGGACGGGTGGCATTGACATGGCATCAGTGGATTCATCGTGACTATAATAGCACATTAGATATACAGATATACGTATAGTCAATATGCGCGATATTAAAAACGACACAGCGCCGCCTATCGAGGCGGAGTCAGACCTACTTGGTCAGAAATCTCATTTTCTCTTCTGCATGTATACTCAGACAAGACGAGAAGTCCGACTTGACTGATTAGCTGAGCTATGAGCTTAGCTCGACTACTACTAGCAAACATTGCAGACCTCTTGCAGTCATCAACATATCGAAATATATTTTATCGCAATACTCAGCACATTGCAATATAGTTACAATGTTGTAACGTGGGTCCTCTGGCGATTCCCACCACTATTAATCAGGTGACGCTGTCCGTGTGATGCTGACAGTTAGCCCTGTCGTTCATTGCATTAAGAGTGGGTAAGCAAGATCTGATCATACTTCGTCACTCGAGACGCCAGGTGTGAACAGACAGATGCAGCACTGTCCACTTGTGATGTGATCACCCAAGACACATGTTAATACCATGTGTAAACATGCTCAAAGTGTAAAAGCGCTGCTGAAGTGGAACATACAGCAGATTTAAGCGTGTGGTGATACACTCTCAGCCAGCCACATCACTGGTCTCATACCTCTGAACCAGCTGTGCTAATCACAGCGCGGTATGACAACAAGACTCATCAAAATTAAGAAACGGCTTCTCAGGGAAATCATGTTGTTGTCTTGATTGTGCAGCGGGGAGCAACATGAACACGCAGCACCACAGATCTGCAGCCAGGGGCAGATGCTTAATTAGTACAATGAAAAAAAAAAAGGTTTGTCGAAGCCGTTAAATGATCGCATCAATCCGAAGCTATTTCCGTCATAATTCTACTGTCTCTTACGTTGTAAACATCACGTCGTAACTGATGTGACACAACAGAATGTGCAAAGTAATGGGTTTCAGGGATAAAACACGGCGCGTGATGAGCTCCTAATCCGACGCCTTCCTCACAAACTGGCAGGATGCTGAGTTGTGACAGTGTGTGTAGAGGTGTGTGTGGTTATTCCGTAGCAGTTTGGTGTGATTTGCATGTAATTTAATCAAGTAAACACAGTGGCCGGTCGTGTGTAACGGCACTACACTGTGACAAATCAGAGGCTGCAGACTCATCACCATATCTGCTCCGTTGTGTTCAGCTGGCTGCAGGGATTTAATGAAGTGAAAAAGAAACTTTTCACTCAGTGTAAATCAGCTGTGGACGACACATACTGTAAGAATCACTCATGTTAATGCACACATCAGTGTTCCTGCTTTAATCCCATTAAATGTTATTCTTTAATGCCTAATTAAACACACCTACTGGCTGCAGAGTGTTTCTCTAAAACAGTTTATTTACATTTTAATCCATTATTGCAGCTCATTGATGTTTCTCGTGCGGCGGGCAATCCAATCTGTACCGAGCGAAGCTGCTCATTTATCATGGAGACAATTCTGACATGAGAGAGGGAGACTTTTGCAAGCTTGCGTAAAAATGTCTGGTAAAATGCAAATCAGGGAGTAGACTGATTTACTGTATGTGACAAAACAAAACAGAAATGTCAGTAAAATATCAGTGCACAATGGCTCTTCTTACAGCTCCCATTGTTGCCTTTAAGCACAACAGATTTCCACGTTTCACGCCTGACCTGCCGTTGCCATCATCTCGGGTTAAAGGCCGCTAGATATCAATGCGACCGACTGATGGAGTGTCAGCTGGCAACAACACAAACATGCAGATGCCATGGGTTGATATAATGGACACATAAAAAGCTGCTAGCTCTACTGTACTGTGCAGTTATGAGAAATCAAGTAAAGAAGTGCAGTTAAACATGCCGGGCAAGCGTTCTGCTGCTGATTATACACAAATAGGTCATGGTATTACAGATGGGGCCTTGCAGGGCACGGATGTATCCGAGGCTTGAAAATTAGCCAGCGAGTCAGCAGTGAATAACACCCCTGCAGCACTCCAGCCTCGTGTTTGTCCTCTGCTAACGCGGCGTCACCGCACGGCAACCTGAGAGGCTTTGTGTTGCATCCAACACAAGTGTGATAACAGCTTCGCAGCTTTGTGTGAAACAAACTGAGAGTAACACTCTCTGCTATTTTCAAGTTCATTCAGGAATCCGAAACCGCCACGCTCCAGCGAGACAGAAATAACATTTGCAATCACAATATCGCAACGGTGTGTATTTTTCCCACCATCTGTTAATGGCTGCGGTGTGTCCTGTCAATCAAACAGTGTGATCAGCACCGTGACATCTTTTTCCTTCTGTTGTGCGAGTTGTGGGTTGATGATCTTTCCTTTGCCGGTTCAGTCATGGTCAACGCAGCTCGGGGGATTAATTCTGGCTTTAAAACAGACTGTCTGATGCCAGAACTCATGTTTCTACAAGCGGAAGAGCTCCTCTGACAGCTTTATATTTGATCTATTTCAAGGATTTTTCCCTGTTTTTATTCCCATTTGGAAAGCCAAAGTCCCCGTGCACTTTCATCCGTGTCACTGCGAACTCTATTGTTAGTTAGGAGAGGGCGGAGTGGGAGTTTCACTCTCGCCCCCCAAATTAAATCCCCGCTGTGCAGGTGCCCTGACAACCCAGTAGGAATACCGCTGGTGCAGCAATGATTAATTGTTTTTGGAGTGAAGGAGTTCAAATGGCAAGAGCCAGGATTTTAATTACAACCTACATGATTAATTGTGTCTCAGCGAGCTGTAGGAAGTGACGGTTTAAGCCGCAACTGAATTTTACTGATGATAAGTTGTCGCATTCTGTAACCAAACCTCAGTCTTTAAGCATGATAGACATGACTACATATCACCAGATGGCTTCAGTCAAACTCTGAAAACACACTCTCAACTTTTCAACATTATTTAGCAGCCTCTGAGGCTCTATTTACTCAGGTGCTGCTAAATAACATCACGTCTGTGAAGTGTTTGCATTAATACACTCAACACTCGCTGGTTTAAACTATTTGCAGTTGTCAAGCGATGGTTTTATTGAGGAGGAAACACCAGTCTGTGTAATTTTGTTTGACAACATAAAAAGTGAGCTGGGTCGTTCTCAGAAAACACCGACAGAGTTTCAAATCTTTTTTAACATACACAACAAGCTGGGTGATTGCCTAAAGGGGCGTATACATGCCGCGTTTTTAGCACCCTCAGATTAATTGTTCTCAACGTCCCACGGACAACGGACCGACACTCAAACTGCGCCAGGAAGAAGATCAGCTCTGCACACAGGATTTCAGGTAAACAGGCGATGATACGGTGTTTGTTTAGGTTGCATAGCAAAATCAGACGATGTGCTTTTAAGAGCTGGCACAGAAAAGCACCAGGCCATTAAAGATGCGGCATGTTTACAGCCCCTACAGTCAGCTTCAGAGAGGTTAGCTAGCAAGTAGCTCTTTGGGTTGTGGTGTGAGCGACAGACAGTTAGCAGACAGAGCCTCCTGTTAATATTCAGTACACACATCGTATCATCACTTTAAGCTGATCATATCAAAAGCTTTGAATCTGGACGTCCAGGATTCAGGGCTGACTTTGGCTCACGCAGCTACAGTGCAGAGCTGTCAAAAACATTGTCAGACATGACTTACCAGCAGTTTATCAGTAATACCACAAGTCAGAAACTGTAAAGCTGTTGAGACAGACTAATTTAAGTCATGTTAAAGCTGAGGTGGGCAGTTTAATTTTGGTTTTAATGGGCAAAAAACCCACAATGAACTTTGAGCATATTGTAATTCAAGTGGACTAGAAAGGCACTATACCAGTGCACGTCCATTTCATGAAATGTCTTAATAAATGTGGGCTGAATTAATTAATTTATTCATTTAAAAAAGAAAACAGAACTACTTGTACTGCTACTGGTGTCCCTCAAACCAACGGTGCTCATGGAGGGCGCACCCTGAGGAAGGTGCAAGCCGACTGTGTTGGTGTATTTTTAATGTTTCTAGCTGAAATAAAGGCCTTTTATATTTTTCAAACCATCTTGAGTGCCTGGATCTGGATTATTTATGCCTTTTTTTTTGCTAATAAGTTTTCCTCTCTTTGACCTTTCTAAAACAGTTCAAATAATGTAAGAAAAGACTCTCTTAATGAAATACTACATTAACAACAAAGTCTGGTCCTTTTCATTCATAGAAAATAATCAAAATAACAATCACATTATCAGTCAGAAAAATCACAATTTAGCATTTTCTTCAAAGCATTCAGTCCTCAAAGCGACAGCAGGGAGAACTGAAACACAGCCAAAGATGATGGAGTGACAACCAAGACGAAAGTGCTCCTGCCAGGTATCAAACCACCGAGTTTTTGAGGTGTCAGACAGGAACTTTACCCCTGTGCTTTGTCTGACAGCTTTACCTGCTACCGACTGTGAGTAACGCCCACAGTAACACTGTATCTGACCTGACAGCAAAACACCTCATAAATATCTAAAATATCTACAACACAAAGCTGCGAGAGACGAAGACACATTCGGATCTTTTACATCCTCAAAACCCACAAGTGAATATAATAATGCTTTTATTCAACTCTGAATATGGAAAGTCCCAAATAAAGAATCTTGGTTACTTGTTCTCCAGCTACAAAACCGTCAGCTGGGCTCCCAGAGGAAGTGAGTATAAAAGCCTCGTCTCATAGTTCACATTCACTAAGTATGGCAACAAACAAGCCCATAATCCCTTTTTGATGACCACACCCAACATCACGAATTCAAGTATGAAAATGAGACAGAGCAAGTACAGTCCTGCAGACGGATGTTCAGAGGCTGACCTCCACTTGTTCTGATCTTGTGGGTGTGTGGAGGATTTACTGTGTGGTCGGTGGGCAGAGGTTCAGTTTAATATTATATTTCTTTTTTTTTTTGGCCTCGAGAGCATCTTGTTTGTGGTCTGTTAATGAAAAAACATGACTCGGCAGATGGATCCCAGGTGGTAAAAGAAGACTGAGGAAGTTAACCAGCTGAAAACATTCAATGGCATCAAACAATCCACCACAGTCTACCTACAATGGTCTGACTAAACTGATGCCAGGAGCCAAACATGAGGCTGTTGTGCTTACTCAGCTGGCTTACAAAGTCATGCATTATTTCCATCTTTTCCATGATTAATTTCTTTTTAAATTTAACCTGATGTTGAACTCAAATATCAGATTTTAATGGTGCTTAATCGCAACAGGGAAGGGAGATAAATATCACCCGTTCCTGATGTGAAACAGCCTCAAGAAGCCAACTTTATGCAATTTAAATACTTCACAGTGGATGTGTAAGTTGAGAACAGGGCTTTTATTTTTACACAACCCCTAACCCCACATAATAATGTAGCATGAAATGACCCTGGCCCTGGAGGACACACTGGGTTAAGGTACTACTGTAGGTCATAAGCTTCCATCGCCTTGTGGAAACATGTTGGCCATCCTCCAGTCTCCCCCCATATTGGCCAAGCGAGTAAGCGACTTCATTATGTGCTGCAAAAACCCCTTTAGCATTCTTTTTAAAAATTATTTTTTGGGCTTTTTGTCTTTATTACACAGGACTGACGTAAGTGTGAAAAGGGGAGAGACAGCAGGAAGGACATGCAGCAAAGAGCCGCAGGCTTGAACTGAACCCACGGCTGCTGTGGCAAGGACAATGCCTTTTTAAATCAGAATCAGAATCAGCTTTATTGGCCAAGTACGTGTGCACATACAAGGAATTTGGCTCCGGTAGACTTTGCTCTCACTGTACAAGTATTTACATAAGTACTGAAATTAAATAACAAGTGTAAAATGCAAAATATACAAGAAAATGTGCAAATATACGTCAATATAAAATATAAAAATACGATATTCAGGGTGCGAGTTTTGTTTGTTCTGCCACTCTGTGACTGTTAGGAGTTCATCAGAGCGACAGCCTGGGGGAGGAAACTGTCTTTGTGACGGGTAGTTTTGGCGAACAGTGCTCTGTAGCGCCTACCAGAGGGGAGGAGTTTAAACAGTTTGTGTCCGGGGTGTGAGGGGTCTGCAGAGATGTTCCCTGACCCTTGACCTGTACAGGTCCTGGATGGAGGGAAGATCAGTCCCAATATCCTCTCTGCAGACCTGATTGTCCATTTCAGTCAGTTCCCACCATGCTATCATAGTTACTGTCTTCGTCACTGGTGACAGGAAATGAGGAATACAGCATTTAAGGAATGTCAGTTCCTCTAGACTGAATCACAATGTTCATTTATGATGACTTCCAGATAGAAGTCGGTGTTTCTTTGGACTTTCACTGCCTTAATTTTTGTCCTTGTCCCACCGTGTTTCCCCCTGACGCCGCCAGGCAACATTAAACTTTAACAGCAACCAGTCACGTATCATGCTGATGTTAAAGGATGCCTTTTTTTGTTGGTTTCTGACGCCACAAGCCACTGCACAAGCGCCAGATTTCAACTACTTCAGAGTGAGACACAGTGCACAAAATAAGCCCGGCCGTAACGTCAGATAGGTCAGACCATCCTGTTTAACTATATTTCTTAAAAGGTTTCAGTTACAGCAATAAAAAGGCAACAGAAACAAGTCTGCTGATTTCACATCTCATCTCTGTGATCTGTGAACAGTTGCCAGTTTTCTACAAAGAAGTGACCATTGTTGATGGCACAACGTCACGGTGACTTGGTCTATTTATTTCATCAGAGCAGCGGCCAATGAAGAAACACCAACACTGACGTCATCACTCGCTCAGACCAATGGTTTAATTTCATCACTCACTAACTCACTGACAGACTTTCGTGGTTATAAGGCTGCTGTGGTCCAGCCAAAAATATCACTACCTGCACTTTGCCTTGCTCATTCCCTTTGCATTGTCTCTCCTCTCCTCTCCTCTCCTCTCCTCTCCTCTCCTCTCCTCGGCTGTTTTGGGGGGCTCAGAGATAAGATCTCCCTCAATGGCAAACTTTGGGAGACATCTTAAAGATCCCTACTGTCACTTCAGCTTAATGCAGCCCTGTGGGCTCTCAGTACAAACACACACGTACACACACACGGCCTCCCACTAATAATAGGGGCAGGGAGAGGCAGCCTGGATTCGAGGGCTCGTAAACACACTTCTTTCTCCCAACAATTCTCTTTGATCTTTATCAAACAAAACAGTTTCCTTGGTGTATTTTGTGCTTCCATCTCTCGACTTGAACATGCTGCAGTGCACTTTTCCCACTTCGATTTCCCCACCCATAAATAAAATGAGAGCACATTTGGATTTCCTGACTGTGGGCTTTCAGTAGGCCGATCACTGCCACGTCTGTCAGATCCATTAATTCAGAAGTGTGCGAGCAAGTTCTGGTTAACCGTTTCCTGGGGCAACGTGTTTATACCTCAAAACAGCCCATTTGCATATCTTATAACATTTATTTTTAGCAGCATGCCGAGATGGCAGACATGCATTACTTATGGTTTTGAAGGGGTTTAAATGGATCAACAGAGCTGCCTTTTTACGCCACACGGCAGCAGAACTTCCCTCTGCCGAGCCACTCTGGGTGTTTAACTAAGATTGAGTTCAAGCTTTCCTGTTAAGGGTTCCCACTTCCTGTGTTCGCAGAAAAAAAAAAATCATGTCCTTCAGTTTCTGGATCCCATGGTCCATAATGATCTGATCTCTGTCTCCCATAGGCGGGCCGTTGCTATGGCAACCTGATGACGCTCTGAGGAAGGACGGGAGGGAGAAAAGGGAGGGAGGTGCAGGGAGATGAGGAAGAAGGTAGCTGCACCAAAGATTGAGTATGTTTGAGAGGATGACTCACTCGGTTCCAATAAAGGGTGTGTGTGTGTGTGTGTGTGTGTGTGTGTGTGTGTGTGTGTGTGTGTGTGTGGCATCTGTGATGTTTGCAGCCTTGCTTGTGTTTCACACAGAGATGCAGTTTAGAAACTATTTAGGAAGTGAACAAGAGGAAACCCTGTGCCCTGTGTGTGTGTGTGTGTGTGGGGTGGGGGGTAACCCGAGGTGAATTTTCACACACAGTATAAAGGAAGTGGTTTTAAAGGCAGCTCCTGTCGACGCTGACTTCAGCACTGTCAGCGTGATAATGATTTATGATGTGAACAAACAGGTCGGACAGAGCTGAGACGTGATCATGTGCAGAGGACATGTCCCCGTCCATCCTCCATCTATAATGGCTCCTACACCCTTGCATGGCTCTCTGCCTCTGCTCCTGCCCTGCTGTTGCCATAGCGACCGCTCGGGTACAGACTCAAAACAACTTACTGGCAAAAACCTACATTTTACCTTTGGATGTTAACTGCTCCAAATGAGCCTGAGATGGGTGGAACAGCAGCCGTCTGTGTCACTGCATGTTTCTTAGTTAAAGACAGTGGAGTGTGAAGCAGGCAGGTTCACACAGTGTGCAAATATCTGCTGTGATGCCTTTTGCAATTCTGTGTGTTGTCTCTGGACAGGGATGTGTCCCCAGTGTGACTTTGTTGTTCATTCATTTATTAGTTTGCCTAATTATATGATGGTGGTATGAGTGTGTGTGTGTGTGTGTGTTGTGTGTACATCTTCCAAAATAGACTTTGCTGAAGACAGGTCAGTTATGTTGTTATGGAGCTGTAATACGTTCGCTTGAGAAAAAGAAATTTTTGTCCTGTTTTTCTGAATTAATGAGATTATTATCTCAAAATATGGAGAAAAGTTCTTAATGGAAACATTCTGCCCTTGTTTTTTGAATTAATGAGGTAATCATCTTAAAATTCAGAGAAACATTTATGAACCCAAAAATCTGTTCTTGCTTTTCTGAATTAACAAGATTATTATAACAAATTTCAGCAAATTTTTTTTTAAAGAAAAAAAATCTGCTGTGTTTTTCCTCATTTAAGGAGATAATTATCTCAGAATCCTGAAAATGGTTTTCATGGAGAAATATCTGTTCTTGTTTTTTTCTGAATTAACAAGATAATTATCTCAAAATTCTGAAAAAATTCAGCCCTTTATTTCCTTAAAAAGGACAACATGATCAACAACATGACAAGTTTTTTTTTCAAAGTATACAAATAAATAAAATAAAATAGAATAATCTCTTTTTCTGAATAAATGAGATTATTAGCTGAGAATACTGAAAAGTTTTTTTTTTAATTAAAAAAATGTTCTCTGTAAGATTGCAGTCTTGTCAATTTTGGATTAACAGTATCTCATTAATTCAGAAAAACAACTTTTCTCAGAATTTTGAGATAATTATCAATGTAACTTCAGAAAACAGCTGAATTTATTTTCTTAATTGAATGCATTAAGTGTCCATGTTGTTTTCTTTAAGTGTTTTGTTGTTGTTGTTGTTTTTTTGTTTTTTTGTTTTGTTTTATTGTCTTTCTTAGATAAACAGCATTCATTTTAACTTTTTAAAATACTTTTTTTTTTTTTTTTTAATTATGCTCAAAGATGTAATAACAGCCCCAAAGAAACCCCCCCAGGTGTGAGCGCTCCTGTCCAATCAGAGACGATCTCTGACTCTACCTTCCGTACACAATAGCATTCTTTCAGTGGACCGGGCCGGCGCTAGGACCGGGGGCGGGCACCGGGGGAAGTCCTCTGCTGCTGGCGGGGCAAGGCAGAGCACACAAACACACACACTCACACACACACGGTCCACGCACACAAGCGTACACAAACACACACTTCCACACACATACACACACACACACTCCGCGAGCTTCTCCGACAGAGGAGAGAGAGAGAGCGCGAGCGCAGAGAGGGATAAACAGAGAGCGCGAGAGAGCGAGACTATAGGAACGCAGCGGCTCGTGTGTGTGTGCGCGTGTGTGTGTGTGAAGGTACGCTCGCTCGGTGGTTAGAAACGACTGGCGGGGCGGACATGGAGGGGCTCGGGAAAAACGCTGGGAACTGACCGAGCACCGAGACGAAGAGAGAAGAGAGGAGAGAGGAAGGAAGGACGGACGGACAGCACGGAAGGAAGGAAGGAAGGAAGGAAAGGAGGAGAGGAGGAGAGAGAAGTGTGACAGAGGAGAGGAAGACTGTGAAGAAGGGGCTCGTCTGGAACACACAAGGATCCTAAGGTGACTTTATGGGGCTTTATCTGTGTGTGTGTGTGTGTGTGTGTGTGTGTGTGTGTGTGTGTGCGGGGTGTTGACATGTGCTGCATGGCTCTGCACTTAAAGGGGAGAGTGGAGGTGTGTGTGCGTGTGTGTGTGAGGGGGTCGGGGTATATTTGTGTGTGCGTCCAAGTGTGTGTTTGTGTGTGTAGCCTATATATACACACCAGTGTGTGTGTGTGTGTGTGTGTGTGTTTTGTGGGTTGTTTTTCCA
>JAPZEB010000010.1:6431478-6441787 GCA_029783705.1 Chaetodon striatus
CGTCATATCATGGATAATTGAAAAAAAAATTATTTTCAAGCCTAAAGCTTAGATTGAAAAGGTTGTAATATGTAAAATATTATTTTATGATAAAATTAGAGTAGGATCAAAAATGCATGTTATAATGGGAGTCAATGATGCATAAAATGTTTTTACAGAAGAATAGGCTTTTGTTTTTCACACACACACTTTCACCCAATTAATAGATCCAAGGGTGAAATTTTAAAACTTGATAAAACACCGATACTCCTGCAAAATTTTGTCCTGCTAGGGGGACACAAGGGTTAACAGACGTTATGTTTAATTGCTCTCATTAATTCCAGTTGTTTCTTCTTTACTGTCAAAAATACAATACTTTCCGATGTTTTTTTTTTTACATTAAAAGTCAGACTGCAAGACTTTTAAAGTGAAAACTCTGGAGGAAGTGTTATGTTTAATTCATGATAGTTTGACAATACTGGGAGGAAAAAGGTAAAAGTGGAGACTCTGACATGACTATGTTGTTGTATTGTTTGGAAATGGGCATTATATTGAGTTCATCTAGAAAACAGATAAACAAAGAGGACGTTGTGTGTTTGCCTGACCTGGGGAAATTAGGAATAAAGGCCTGTGTCTGTTTCAAATAAAAACACTGAGGTAATAATTGCCACTTGAGAATTTATGGCAATTCAAAGCATCTTATCCTTAATAATTCTTTTTTTTTACAGTTTGAGCTGAATGAATTTGCAGCTCCAGGACTGTGTGTTGACCCGTCTCACTTCCACAGTAAGTACATGAACCAAGTAAGTGAGAAACACATCCTGCACTAAGAAACATATATCTCAAAACAAAATAGGGACATTAAGAATCAGATAAATTAAATAAGAGAGTGCTACTTGTGCAGCTACTGAGGACACTGGAGGAATTAATGAATGTGTGCAACATGCAGGGACGAACACTGAAAACACATACAGAGTAAAGCAGGTCAAAACTACTGTAATATGTTGCTGTATGAGAAGCCAGTGAACAAAACACACATTTGTCAGCACACTCACATCTCTTCCTCACACACGCCCTTGCATATAGAGCAAATATGAATGTGGGTGGTTAAATGGAAACATTAAAATAATTGCAGAGGGTTGTATAAGTCAACAAGGTGCCAGCGGAGATGTTAGATGTGAGGGAGGCAGTGGTGAGAGCGTCTTCACTGATACTATTTGTTTTTCTAACGCTGATGTTTTCTCTCTCACCCGTCAGTCACACTTAATGAAGTTTTGCTTTGTTGCTTAACCTAAAGAGTAAGTTCAGAATTTTTTCAACCTGGTTCCTTTCTTCCAATGTTTTTGTGTCTATATGACGAATGGGAACTACCATTTTTGAAAGCTGTCCAATATCGAATAAGACCATTGTTGACAGTCACTGTGAGACAGGCTGCAATACAACCACTTGGGGCATGTTCGCCCAGTCAACGTACGTCCACTTAAAGTGCTTGTTTTTGTCACTGACAGGCTCAGACTGTTGTACGTGTCTGACATCATTGTTGAAAGGATCCCTACTGAGATAGACTTTTTTTTATTTATTAAAGAGAAAGATCCTTTTTTGTTTGACCAGAAACTTCCCCAAAACTACAGTCACCAAACACACCAGACTCAATTTAATTAAACAGTAATTTTATCATCATAAAACACACTTCGTTCAAAGTCAACAGAAACAAAATAAAACTCACAAAAAGCATCTTGGTTCATCTTTCCACTGTTCCAACAACCACCAACTCTGGTCTGGTTGAGACAAACCCTCATTTCATCCAGTTAGATGTGAACATTTGCTGTCTCTATACACGCTAAAATTACTGTTTATTTAAAGGGTGTCTGGTGGAACTTGTGGTGTTGATCTTGAGGTTGTTTCTGGTTTAACTAAAAGGATCTCACTCTTAAACAACAAGGTCTATCTCTGTAGGGATCCTTTATGTTATGTTGTCAGACACTTAGAATAACAATCTGAGCCTGTCAGTGGCAATAACAAACACTTTTAGAGGGACTAAACAGATGATGTAAACATAACAAGAATGGCTACGTTGCAGCCTGTTTTGCACTTTCATTCAATATTGAACCAATTTCAAAAGGTGTTGTTCCCATGAGTCACTGAGAGACAAAAACATACGGAAGTAGGGACCAGGTTGAAAACTGAGCTTTGACTGTGTTTCATTACTTATGTTAATTTATGTATGTCTAATGTGAGGGATACTTGCAAAGAAGTCTGCGCAGTTTGAAGCAAAATAAAAACACTACAAAGTGTGATTTCAGGGTGAAAAAGTTGTCTACATTACAGGGATGGTTCAACAATTTTAAAACATACCAAATTTCCCGAGGATGCAATTTTGTATTTAAGAGGCTCAAATTAAAATTCAGCATCTGTGATTTCACTTACAAGACATACCAGTGGACTTTCACTGATGTCAAAAGAAGTACGTTTCTTAAAAACAGATGGAAAACAAATAAAATATGTTGAATCACCCCGTGAGTTAGTAAAATACACTTTCAGGCTATGAAGGTGTTAATTCTTTTTAAAATAATCAAAATAAATGTAACTCCACAGCACAGCTAGTTAAGACTAGAGGACAGATGTGGCATGAGAAGGTGATCACTGGTCAGCACAATGAGACAAATTCAGTGCTACAAGACAAAAAGAGCAGTGGACAGTGTCACAGTAAAATATTCAACTGGCTTAATATTAATAATATTGAATACTATTACAATAACAGTAACCACAGCTTCAAACCTTATCCTGGTTTGGATCATATTTAAGGCACGAGGTTCACACGTTTTTTGTCTTGTCTCTTCACATCCAGCTACTCTGGTCAGGGTTCCCACACATTTTTAACCAATAAATTTTGAAAACCTTTCCATAATATTTTACCCCGAGGCTCATACTCCAGCGAGCTGCGCCCTACGACAGGCACTGTAGCAGCATGGGATATGAAATGGGATATGAAATGAAATGCTTGAGTCTACACATAGACTAGACTCAAATGGTGATGTTATCAACTATTTACAGAAGGACTTTAGTTTTTATGTAGCGTGTTTGCTCTTGCCACATTTTTAGAAGTTTAAAGCTCCATCTGCTTCCCCCTGTTGGCACAGAATGAAGATGGATCTGCTGTACGATATTCTAGGTTTGGGATCTTTCTGGTTTAACACTGTCCACTCTGCTCGTTTGTTCTTGTAGCCTTGCCAGAGTCTCGGCCATTTTGGCTCTGTGTCATCGTACCTCATGTCGCCCAGTTTCTTGCTGAGGGTCGTGCCCACTGTGGTGAGAGCTGCGCTGGTCTTTTGTCCCGCCTGGAGAAGGGTCTCCTGAGTCTTCTTGTATCTGAGGAGAGGAGAGAGAAAGAGGAGGAGGAGGGATGGAGGGATGAATGGATTGAAGGTGGGAACAGGAGAATGGAAAGGGAACAATGGAGAAAAGAAAGTAGGGAATGAGAGAGGAGGACAGATGGTTGGATTGGAATGAAAAGAAGATGTGGGACGGCGAAAAAAGACGGGAAAAGAAAGAAAAGGGACAGAACAGGAGCGGTGGGCCGAAAGAAAATGGGAGGAGGATGGACAGACGAAAGAAAAGACGACAGACAGCAAGGAGAAAAACAAGGCAGATGGATGGGAGAGGGGAGGGACAGCAGGGTGAAAAAGACAGAGGTAAATTAGACCAAACCATTTAACCACAGCAAACACGAACACAAAAGCTAACAGTGATTTTACTGCTCCATCCCACGAATGAAGAAGTGCAGTGTTCACCACCCCAATGGTTAGTATTCACAAAGAAGTACAGTCAAAGGAATTTAGGCCACAGCAAGCAAGTGCCAAAAGGCTGGTGTATTAAAAAATATCCACCGGCCTCCTGTTTACCTGTTCTGTTTGCTTTTTAATCCTTTTTTAAATAAACATCTGTTTGAATTTGAAACTTTACAATAACTTACAAGACAAACAGAAGAGAGAGTTCTTTTTTCAGCATCTAATGTTTCCAAGAAGAGTTAGTCAATTTCAGGTCTTTCTCAAGGAACACACCCCAGGTATAGAAGCACACAGACAGAAACCCATCAGCATTAATGGCAGATATGATTCAGCATGTCTTACTGCAGCCACAGGGCCACGGATGGTGAGCGTCTGTTTATTTCAGTGCAATGGAAGAGAGCGCATGATGGCAAAATCAAACACTCACGCTGACAGACCCATCACTTAGGGTGTGGTTATATTGAGTGGTGCGGGGCTGAGTCTTTAAGTGAGGAAATGAGATAGCATTTTTCAAGTTGGTGTATTTTTTTGAGTGGCTTTTGGGTTAGATGTGTGAAATAAGTGTAGGTATTTTCATGTTTTGATGTACGGCACAAAATATGTCCGTAATTAGACCACTCGTGAATTTTGAAGCTTTTACATGTTTTAAAAAGATTGATAACAGGTGGCTAACTGAGACTACAGAGCATCATCACACTGAACATGGTTTTACAGCCTTGTTGCAGTCGCGATACTGAAGTCATGTGACTGTTGTGTAGTTTGTTTTTAGCGTAATGTTTGCTTTTTACTTCTGGCGATTACATTTACGCTACAAAAATCATAAAAGCAGTTTATTTGTGAAGATTATCTTGCTGAATAAAACACACCAATGTCATAAACCTTTGTTTCCCACGAAGCTGACTTATGTAAAGTTATCTGTAGGGCTGCCCCTTAAAAGTTGAAGATTCAAATCATCAGCCGGAGACCCCTCAGTCGACTGAGAGTGCTTTAAGTTGAACAGTCATTTGGACCCCAGATTTTGCTACGGAGTGAGCGCTCTTGACTTTCTCGCTACTCTTTGGAGAGCTGCGGACAGGATGCAGCGGCACAGAGGAGGAGAAACTTTCCACTGTAAGGCTCTGAAATAACTTAATCTTATCTCTTTTGCTCAGAAATAGTGAAGTTACAGCTCACAGCAGCTTAATACAACACAGTCTCTGGCTTTTGTCTTCAACAAAAGTTGCACATGTTCGATCCGTCGTTAGCGCCGTTAGCTTGTTTACTATATTTCCTGCTGAGCCCCAATCAAACTTAAAAACTTTTATGTGGAAAAAAAGAATGAATCGTTGAATATTGGTATTAAACAGCCAAATCTGATTCGACTGACATAATTATGAGTCGAGTGCAGCCCTAACACCAGCATGTCCCACATGTCTCAATTCGAAAGGCCTAATTCAGGACAATCCTAAAGAATATGGTGTTTACTTAACCCGTATCAAATTCAAGATATTGTCATATTGGGAAAACTGGTGGAATATTAGTGTGCATGTAAACGTAGCCAGTGACCTGATCGAAGCGCAGCAGTGAGCTTTGACATTATAAACACTGCACTGCCATTATCCAGCATGCTTTGCTGAAGCAGGAACGCATTAAAGTGTTAATTTCCCCCCCGGCTGCGGAGATGCAGCGCATATGAACAGCAGCTTCGCAGGAGGAAGCGTTGGTTGTAGCAGCAGTCAGACGAGGTTTTTTTTGTTGAAGCTCAATGGAGTGATTGTCAGCGAGCCAAGCAGGCAAACAAATGCATGTCCCATCCACTGGTACAGTCCTCTGCCACCTGTAGCATGCATCACTGGCTTTGCATTTTGTATGGTATCCATGCCGACATATAAAAAAAGGCTAAAAGGAGACACTGTCAGTGTTCTTGTTGTGTGCCATCCGTCTCTCGTCTGATATCTGTCTGAGCGCTCCCGCGGCCCAGGTCAAGCACTCTGCTGTATTTGCAGCAACAATCCACTGTTGTGGTGACTAATAACGTGTTCAGCTGGCAAGAGGCATGTCGAGGGGAGAATGTGTTGCTTTAGCAACCACCTTTTTTCCTCTGACTCACTCAGCGACATGCAGGAAAGATGAACTCCTGACCTGCGAGTCCTGGAAAAACACATCAAATATACCGTGGACATTTTAAAGCAAAGAAAATATACGTCACTGCCTGAAAAGCCCCGAAAACAAGTGTTCGTTTCAAACCTGCCAAACGTACAATGAAAAAAAATACAGTTGCCATTTTTTATTTGTTGATGTTTTTATGCGCATTTTCATTTTCTGTTTTGTTTTCTCTCTCTTACAAAATTATCTACAATACTGCCATTATTTCTGGTGACTGTCTGAGCTGAATATTGGAAAGCCATAGGTTAGAGATGTCAAAATGCAAAACTGTTATTGATCTGTGAGATGTGATGCAGAGTGCACCCGGGTGTTGTTTTTATTTTTTATTTTTTTTCCAGTAAATGTTCAATTCTCTCCTTATTGTGCAATCATATTGCCAAAGAATGATTTCAAGACCTATTTCATCACTACATGTAAATATCAACGTTGTCCAATACCGTGGCAAAAAATATATAAATGTTGTTTTATTTTGTTTTCCATTTTCTGAAAAACTGCAATGATGTTTATGTGATGTATTGTCTTCCAGTTGGTTGCAATAATAAAAAATACGAGTTGCAGAAGATTCGTTTGGCTGTTCCTTTTGACGGACTCGAGCTGACTGGTAGGAAACTGTTTTTCTAGGGGTGAAAGGATTCACAGAACTCAGGCTGTAGCTCGATACAATACAGTCACGGTGTGCTGTGTTTGTGATACAGCAAAAAAATTGAAATGCCAAAAGAATTTCCTTCATTTTTGACATTTTAATGTATGAAAACTTACATGATTTGGGTTTTTTTGTTTTTTTATACAAAGCAGGAGTTACAGTCTGGCTGAAATGGGCTCGTTAAAGTCTGTGGAAAGAAATATCAGTGATTTCTTTCTAAACACATGATGGAGTGTCCCAGTAATGAGTCCCAAACCCAGAAATAAGTTAGCATTTTTGCACTTCCAGTCTCCTTGTCTTACTCAGTTTTTGGTGAAATGCCTAAAATAAGGTTCACACAAGCTTAAGAGACATTTACGTTTTGGTCTATGGCATAAACTTCGTCTGTAAATACTCCACTTATGAACTTTGAAGCTTCTTTGTGTCTTAAAAAAGACGATTGCTAACAAGTGGCTAAATGAGACTACAGAACGTCATCACGCTGAGCCACACCAGACACAGCTTTACAGTCTTGTTAAGGTTCGCCTAACGTTAGCTTTTTACTTCTAGCGACTGCATGTAGGCTTCAATGATCATGAGTTTGTTTCTGACAATAATCCAGAATCCAATGGAAAAATCCCACTGGCTTTTTGACGAGGGAACCAGGGTGGTGCTAACTGTCGTAATCGCTGGAGAACTCTATACAGGTACGAAAATACTTGTTGAACTTGTGAGAAGACTGGTAGCTGTGTGGTACTGAATTGTAGAGTTAGATGGTTAAACTGTTTTTCATCATATCTGTGTCCTGCTATATAAAAACTATTGACATCAGAGTGCAGAGTATCAGTGTCGTTTCTTTCCCTCACTGTGTGTCGGCGGCGTGTTCGCTACGTCCCACGAGCTCTCTGACTTCTTTCAGTCTAATACATACGTGTATAAACATCCTGTTAAATGTCACAATCATCAGCACAAACTAAACAGTGGTTCCCAACTGGTGGGTCGTGGTCCAAAAGTGGGTCGCTGGTCCATTCTGAATGGACAGCAAGTGATTCACATGTCAAGTTAATAAAAAACGCACTTTATTTTGAAGTACAGTGAATTCTTGGCACAGGGCTTTTATTTTGTAGTGTCGTGTCCTGCTGCAGACTGTCCGACAGCATGGCCAAACACAAGTATGACACTGAATATATTAAACTGTACGGCCCTTGAGCTAAGGACTAAGGAGAAATCTGGACCCCGTCGCTGGACCAGTTGGGAACCACTGAGCTAATGTACCCAACCAGTAACTGCTCACTGCTGTGGGTTTGTGCTAATGTTAGCTGCTGAACGAGAAGCTATAGCCACACGACGGCGCTCGATCCCTGTTTCAGGGGGTTTGTGCTGTGCAACCATATGTGTGTGTGCCGCTGGCGTGGCTGCTAAAGAGAGTCTGTAGCTGTGCTGTGGCTCGTTCTTTGGCTCAGTGCGTTTTTATCCACCGCTCTTTCTCGTCATCGACATAATTCACAGCAAAACTGAAGCGGCTCCAAACACCAGACCTGTAGGTTATCAGAGGATCTTCTATTTCTGGTCTGGTAACAGCGTCACTAACCATCTCGCAGCGAGCTAGCTTAGCATAGCTGCCTCCCAGTGTGTCTTGCTGGAGCAAAATGTTTTTGGTTTGGGAGTGGGAGCATGGATGTATTAAGAGAACTGGATACAGCTTTTGCAGTGGGGCCCCGTCCATTCCTATGTGAGTTGCTCAGTGGAGCATGGCGCCAAAATGTTCCAACTTACCCAGATTTTCATGACGACCTTCGCACTGTGCGGCCCGTAGAGCATGCACACTAGAGACTTACAGCAGTCGAGCTGAACATCTAGCCTCCGGTTTAGTGCTCCGCTAACTTGAATGGGGATAAAATGATTTGATAGGTCAAAATCATGATGGTATGGCGAGTCAGTTGCTGAGGATTGTGGTGCTCAAAAAATGTAGCCACTGATTTACATACGTCTCTTTCCCACTGTAAGTCAATAGAAAAGAGTATTTTTGGGCCACTCACGTGATGGGCCCCGGAAACAGTACCGCTGTTTGGCCACTACGAAAATTGGCTTCAAAGCCTGGTGTACTTCCTGGGGTCCTGGGTGGGAGGGACTGACAGCACGTTGCCTGTTCCGTCGTGAGAACATATTAAACACAGTTTAAACTGTGTATTTTATTTTCCAAATGTAATAGAATAGTTTAATGCAACTCACTTCCGGCACTTGGGCAACTTCTGGCATCAGACACTGACGAAGAAAGACGTCCTTAAACGCTGGCATGTTATGCGGCCAGTCACTGTTATAGTTCTAACACCAGTTGGTGGCATCAGGGGAAAACGTTCAGTTTAGTTAGTACATTAAATTTCCTGTGAAAACAGAAGTATTTTGGAAGAAGACAATGCATGTAACAGGCTGAAGTTGACACGGCGTCGCAGAACGTCAACAACCAACACACACAGGGTACCTTGGACGTCACATCAGGATGTGGACGGTCCATGACCAAACGTTGACGTGGCGAGGTCGGAGTGAGAGTGTGTTGTTCAACGTATTGTTCAGTTTGTAATGCACACCGAACTGAAAGCCTCGTACCCAAAGGTTCATACCAATGTGTACTGTTGCACCCCTAATTTTTTCCTCTTAAAATTCAGAGTTAAATATAGCAAAGGCGTACAGGAAGCGTATCACCCTCTCTATACCCCCTCCTCCTTTTCACCACTTCAACATGCAACACACACTAACCCCCATTTGCTGGTAGAGTGCGAGCTTTGTGAGACTGGAGACTCTTTAATTTGCTCTCAAGACTGACCTCAATCATTAACCTCACATATTCCCATCAACAAGGGTCTTATCATAACCATGCCTCTTCCGCCAGTTAATTATTCATTTACTTCCTCTAATCATTTAAGTTCAATACTTCTGATTAAAGTCAAACTCGGCTCCACCCTCAGGGAGAGAAGTAAAAGAGTTAAGTGTACCAAAGAGTTCCTCGATGCCTTATCAAACGGAGTGGTGCCATTTTGGAGCCGTGTGGCAGTGGAAGCCCATTCATAATTGAAGCCGAGACAGGCTTAATCTGGAGCCAGTGCCTCCCTGTGCAGCGCGCTCCCACCACCAACACAACTGGAGCTAGCAGCTCCTCTGTTGCTATGCAACTACAGCAAAGAAAGAGGGGGGAGAAAAGTGTGCATTCTCTAGATCTTTAGAGGGCATCATACCACTCAGTTACCGAGAGTGAGACTCAAAGGTAGCGACGACACGCCTCGGATAACGCAGCTTTATGTTTGATCACATCTCATAGTTTGAGAAACAGCAGCTGCACAAGTGTCCAATCATCTTCCTCACAACTTTGTAAAGAAAAAGGTTATTAGTGGATTCAAACACACGTTCCCGTCGCCGTCACACAGGCCTTTAATTTGCCCTCAGTGAAATACATCTCATCATGTCAGTTGTGACATTCAGTCCTGGAGGAGGCACGCTGAAGAGGATTGATACACGGCGAGCTGCGTGTTCCCCGGTCTATATCATCCATATCCACAGAATGACCAGTGAGGCAAGTTTCCATGGAGACAGAAGTGGAGGTAACGTTCTCTTGTCAGCTCTCATTTACTGCAAAGCTTTATTGTTTTTGGAAATGTTCCTCCGTCAGTCAGGACAGGTGTATTTGTGATTAAACACACAGAAGCTACGCATGTGCTTCGTCCAAAAATTCACTTACGTCTCCACCTTTATTGAATTATGTGTAAAATAGTTGCATACT
>JAPZEB010000010.1:6446453-6457997 GCA_029783705.1 Chaetodon striatus
GAGACCACAGTGAGGAAAGCAAACAAATGATGTAAGTCAAGAGAGCGTGGGATTGAAACAAACTTGTTATGTTAAGTAATATTATATTTAAGCCATTATAAAACAAATTGTAATGGTGGATTTGTCCAACAAACACAGACTTTCACCTGCGAGACTGGTGTTCGTGACCCGAAATATTCTAAAGCCAAACCCTGTTCTTTTTTTCCTAAACCTTACCAAGTGTTAGGAAAGCAAACAAAAGACTAAAGTCAAGAGGGCGTGAGATCAAAACAAACTCAAATTAGGTGGGATTCCTTTTTAGCTATTGAACTATTAAACAGAACTAATCAATATTTGTTTGTGTTATTGTTCAGTAGTGCACAATGACTATCATTTGTTCTTTCAACATCAAGTTGTGTTGTTAAGGTGCAAACTAGCATCTTGAATCTGTCTTGTCAATCTTCCGGTTTCCGTTCTTCAATGATGAATACAGACCACTGCTGCCTGCTGGTTTGGAGAGTTATTTCCTCTCACGCAGGTGCAGAATTTACCTGCTAATTGGCCAGTGACTGTAGTCTTTGTGGTGTATTCAGGTGCAACTTTTTGGCTGCGACGCAAGCAACGTTAGGCGACACAACAGTCACCCTTCCAGGGCACTATTTCTTTTAATGTCAGTCTGTTGTTTCTGGGCCTTCACTCAGCAGCACATATATTTCTGATTGACATAATTTCCTAGATAATTACGGACTTAGAAATGAAGTCCCCCTTAGGGAAATGTTCTTTGTGCTGCTCAAGAACATACACACTTAATACAACTGATCTGGAGCCTGTTGATTATTTTCTTTGAGCCTGACTAGAGTGATGATGTGTTCTCCTAAAATGCATGGGTTTGAACTACAGGCTTTAAAATATTCCACCATAAGTAGTGGGGGTGGGGATCAAACCAACAGACTCTTATTTCTAACATCCTGGTGATGTCCCTGTGTGTCAGTTGGATTTCGTGTATGTATATGCAAATATTCATCTGTGGGTGTGTGTAACAGCTTTTCAGTCTCAGTTGCTGCTCCAACTGAAACAGAAGATGTGGCTTTAATGTGATGATATTAATCCATGACTACGTCTACTTTATGTATCTACATAATCACTCGCTCTGTATGCCCCAAACCTTTGGTATCCTTTACCCTATCCGGTACTTGCTTGCTTCCAAATGAGCTTTTCCATTGCATAGCAGCTTTGATTCCAATTTTTGCATGTTTTGTAAGCTCTTTGTGTCTGTATGTATATTTCTGCCCCTTTGGCTGACTGTGAATCCCACAGAGATTTAGGATTTGTGAGGGATTATCAGTCAAACCAGGGCTGAAACAAAGTGTTGGTTCCAGAGGGTTAAACTATCTCTCCCTTTGAAGGCTGTATTTATTTAGAGCCGAAGCTTTGGCATTGAGGTTTTGGAGGAGAATGGGCAGGTCAAGGTCTTTCTCTGCCTCTGTGTGTGTGTGTGTGTGTGTGTGTGTGTGTGTGTATGTGTGTGTGTTTGTGTGTGTGTGTGCGCGCGTCTGACCCTGTAGTTTTGAATTGGCTTCAGCCCAGTGCTTTTCTCCCCAGGAGGAGTGAGAGGAGTGTGAGAGATGGAGCTGTGACCAGCTGATGGAGGTTTTGACTAACCGGGCTGTGATTGGTCTGTAGATATCTCCCCTCTCTCTGCCTTTGAGACGAGATGTCACCCCCAGCAGATACTGAGACCAGAGAGGCAGACTCGGGGCAATTACAGGACACACAATGTCGGTCTCAAGGGATATTCATTGTATAGTATAACCAAGATCTCCATCCACATTTAAACTGTCCTCTGTGCTCTCAATGCTCGGGGATTTTCACGGACTCTGGTCTGACAGCGCTCTGTTCGTCTCCGTGTCACTGGCTTTGTCTCCATTGTTTGTCATTATGCATAAAAACACAGGCAATATTAGCATCAAGATTCAGAAATCCTCTCTAGCGTGTGCTAGATGATAATCAAACAATGCAGTGAAAGGGCTCTGCTGGGTGTAATAAATACCCATGATCCTTATCAAGGCCACAGAGACCCCTTGTCTGAGAGAGAGTATTATTTCTTATGATGTAAACAAACACTTGTGCTATTGGTTGCACATTTCTAGATCTCTCATCAGGGAACAATATAAGCAGAGAGGATGCTGCTGCCTCTTTGTCTGTTGTCAAATGCACTGCAGTCGCAGAGTTATCTTCATTCTTTTGGTTTAAACTTTCCCATAAATTTCTGATATACTCACAGTAAAAATGCTAAGAAACTATCAACTGGTGATCTTTCTTTTTATGTATTTGTCAAGTGTATAGTTGGTGTGGCTGCTTTGTTTCAGGGTGCTTTCACAATTGCCCTGTTCGGTTCGGTTCAATGGAACTCAAGGTCATTTTGCCCCCTAAATGTGGTTCGTTTGGGCAGGTGTGAACACAGCAGTCACACTCAGGTGTGCACTAAAACAACCTGAACGAGACCTTCTTGAAGAGGTGGTCTCACACAAGGCATTTGATCTGGTCCGCTTGTAAATGCTGCCGTGAGAACACAAACCAACTCTAGGCAATTATACAATTTGGAACAACATGAGTACCTGATTCAGACCAAAGGAGACAACCACAGGGCTGACAGCACCCTTATGGTGTGTGATTTAAAACCCACATTGTCTTTAGATGTGAGCGGGTGATACACTTAAGTCACCAATAAGTTTTGAAGAGTCTTGTAGTGTATGGGAGGCAGTAATGAAAATGGTACATCACAAAAATGTCACTCTTTCATCTTCCTGATGTTTCAGCTATGGGAAAACAAACTGTTGCAGTCCAAGGCAGTGGAGGGCTTCCACACTGAGGAGCAGGCAGCCCTGCAGGCCGCTCAGCAGCAGCAGGTACAGCAGCAGGTTCAGCAGGTCCAACAAGTCCAGCAAGTGACCCAGCCAGCGCAGGCCCAGCAGGTCATCCTGCCCCCTCAGCAGCAGCAAGGTAGGTCAGCACTGTGGTGGTAAACAGCAACAACAAGCTATGAAAAGAGCGATAAAATTATCTCGGTCGTGTACAACATTCCTACTGAAAATAAGGGCTCCCACAGGCTGTTTGCTGACAGTGTAAGCATGGAGAGTGAGGAAAGTGTGAACACCCAAACACAACAAACTGACATCTAAGAACTAGCGGCAATGAAGGCTGACTGTTGCATCACCTCACGTTGTCCGTGTCTACGCCAAAAAGTTGCACTTGAACACACTGCAAAGACTACAGCCAGTGGCCAACTAGCATGTACAGTCAGCGCCTGTGAGATGAAATAACTCTCCATAGTAGCAGGTGGCAGTAGTCTGTATTTGTCATTCAGAAAGGGAAACGAGAAGACTTTCAGGACAGATTCAAAACGTTAGTTAGCCAGTTAGCACATTAACAACACCACCCAGAGTTCAAAGATCAAATCATATTTACCATGCGCTGGTGAACAATATCAAACTATGAAGTGTTTCTGCTTGAGATATCAGTGGCCAAAAACACAATCTTTGTTTCAATCTCACACTCTCTTGACTTAAGCTGTTTGTTTACTTTCCTCACTTCTGTTTCTTTTCTCATGCGCTGAACTGCCAATCGGGGATTTCATTCACCGACGGGCTCTGCTGTCTCTGACACAAATTAAACATGCTGCATCAGCCACAAAAAGCCAACAAGAGTCAACAGTGCAGGACACACTGCAAACACTAGGGCTAGATTCGCTCACCGATGGCCAAACATAGACCAACGACTGACCATCAACTTGCCGTGTCAGGGTCCTCAAGGACGGCCTGTGGCAAACAGTTCAGTGCATGAGAGGAGAAACAGAAGTGAGGAAAGTAAACAAACAGCTGAAGTTGAGAGGGCGTGAGACCAAAAGAAACTAGTTACGTAAGGTAAAATTATTTTTCTTCGGTCATTGAGCTCTTTTGCAGAAACAGTTTATGACAGTTTGTGTCATTGTTCACTGGCACACGGTAAACATGCTCTGTTCTTTCAGCATTGGATTGAGTGGTTAATTTGCTAACTGGCTAAACTAGCCTCAAGACGGTCTTCCAGTTTCCCTTTTTGAATGACAAATATAGACTGCCACAGTCTGCTGATATGGAGTTTTTCCTCCATGCAGGTGGAGAACGTACATGCTGGTTGGTCTCCAGCTGCAGTCTTTGCAGTGTGTTCATGTTAAACTTTTTGGCTGATCTACTAAGGTGGAGACCCATTGAGATTTAATATAATACTGCACTTGTGCTGGCAAGGCACCACCTTTAAAAAAAAACAGTTTAAGTGTATCTACTTTTAGATTATCTTTACTGCTTTACCTTGTTGTCAAACAGCCCTTTTCGACAGGGAACTGAAGTTGTTATATTGCTCCCTTCAAAGCCACCAGAGTCCACTGACAAAAAAATTCATTTTACCTCACAGCACACAAGAATTGCTGCTCTGCCACCACCTCGATTGTTTCATTTGGGGTTTTTTGCGTAACTTTCAGAAGTGAATGAACGTGGCGTCCACAGCAGCACATGGGTTTATATGTGTTTATATGTATCAACAACAGCATGAAGAAACCAGCATCAGGTAGCATTTTGACACCAAAACATCCTCTAAGCAAAATTTGAACTTTCAGATTTGGATACACAAGGAACACTAAAGTAAACCTACAAAATTATATAAAAACCAAGCAGCCCTTTCTTGACACAAGTTAGTATTCAAAAATTTTAATTATTTTGCACAACCACCAGGTTATTTAAACCTTAGATACAAAGAGCCTGTCGTAGATTAAATAACTTGAACAAATCAGTGTTCAAACATCTTTTTTCTGTTGAATCATTTTCTTTTCAGGTTTGTATTTTGGTACATATGATGACATAAACACGTCTCTCTCTACAGCTCCCCAGCAGCAAGTCATTGTTCAGGATTCCAAGATTCTACAGCACATGAGTGCAACGGGGATGGTAAGTACATAACGTGTATATAAAATGAACGCTCAATTATAGTTGGTGTCTCCTGCTTATTAGAGAACAGTAATGCAATGCATCAGTCACTGATCTCCACTGCTTACAGATTTACAGTGACTAGTTTACTTAGCGAAGCACTCTCTTAGTGTAATATACTTTTACTGAGAGAAAGGGAGGATTTTTTTCAAAGTACACATTTCATAGCCAGCCAAGAAGAAGAAGAGGATCTTAATGCATCTCTGCAGGCTGTTTCCTCACAGCAGGTGCACTGGTGTAGTAGCAGACAGATGGAGGGGCAGAAGGATGTGCAAAGCAGGAGAGTAGAGGAGAGGAAGGACCTTTAGAGAGTTGTCTAGTAGCCTGGATTACAGTGGAGATAAAGCCGGGGATAATATATCCTCTTACATGCTCCTGTTGTGTCTCTCACACACTTTTTTTTTCCTTCATCAGTTTTAATTTCGCACAGTCGAGTGTCAACACTTCCCTTCTTTCTGTACTTCTTCTCTCAACAACACTTCTGTTCGGCAAGCCATCTGTTGATGTCAGGGCTTGCATCTGTGCTGTATTAGTAAACTGTGTCTTTTTTTTCCTCTTAATTCTCAAACACGTTATTTAAGCTTCACTTGCAAATTTCTAACCTTTCACCGTCAAACCTGGCAGGTAAAATGAATGAATGCAAATACAGAAAGGCTGCTTTTATCACAGCAGCCAGGGGAATACGAATATTAGCACTTTGATTGTGAAGATGTTGTGCTTTATTTCATAAATATTAAAATCTCTCCAGAGAAATGTACTTAACGCTAAAGTGTGTGTACGTGGTGTGTGTTTTAAAAGCCCCTATAGAGCATTTGCACCTTCACAACCTTAAAACTTTTTAAAAACAGCCTTTTTTTCCCCCCACGTTCTTGAACCCTAGAGTATTCAGACACAACTTTTGTTTGTGGACTTGCTGTTTGTGTGTGTGGAAATGGATGTGTACCTGACTGCCTTGTTTCAGTCTTGTGTGTGTTCTCCTTTTCTCCTCTAGAGTGCAGCAGCTACCGCAGCAACCCTTGCTTTGCCCACAGGGGTCGCCCCATACCAACAGCTCATCACCAGCCAAGGTGAAACACACACACACACACACAAGTTCATTTGTGCATCAGTTTGTAAAGAAACGTTTATTCAAGTGATCTGATAAATGTGTCCGCTCTCACAGCACTCACGTCACTTCTGCTTTGCGTCCTCTCAGGTCAGATCCTGCAGGTGGTTCGTGCACCCAATGGGGCTCAGTACATCATCCAGCAGCCTCAGCAGCAGATCCTCCTGCAGCAGCAGATGCAGCCTGGTGGTGTGCAGGCACCGGTCATACAACAGGTATGCCCTGTCAGACAGGTAGGTAAAAGAGTTACATAACTAATTATTGTTAGTTGATGCCAGAATTCTGAGCAGCATGTACACCTTCAAGTTTTCTAGTCTGGCGTTAATCGCCAAAAGAAGAACACAGAAGAACAACAGACACAGACAAGTGCTTTGTGTTAGGGGGATCATCAGGGACTCATAATAAAATATAAAGTAAATGAATTAATCCTTTAACAAAGGACTGCATGGTCAAGTACATTGGATTTATTGTTTTGTTTTATTTACCGTAGTATCAAATTAGGAATGGTAATCATGCAGATTCATTGGTATTAGTATTGACTACCAAATGTTTGGTATCGCAACATGCCCACAGGTATGAACACCTGCCTTTGGAAAATGGAGGCAAAGCTTTTGAAAAGTGCAACATGGCAGCATGTATCCATATCTGTGTTCTTCTAACAACAATCAACAGCTCATAGTGTAAAAAAATGACTTTCTGTGTTTAATCAGTCCATGACGACTAAGCTGTGTGTCGTCTGGTGTTGAAGCAGTGGGAGAACCAACCTGTGGAAACAAAAACTTAAAAATTCAGGAAAAGAAATGCCTTTAAAAAATATATTCTTGAAAATCTGGACACGTCTAAACATCATCTTTTTCCCCTTAAGTAATGATACCCATGACCTTTATATCAGAGACTTGTCCAAATGAACCAGTAAAAGTAAAATAAAGTTAAAATCCATCACTACATGATGAATCAGACTTCTTGCCTGGGTCCAGACTTTGAAACCGCCCACTCCCCTGAGTTTTAGTTGACTGATTCTGGTCTGGCATCGTGACATGAAACAGTGGTTTCTAGGTTAAAATACAAAACAACCAATCAGTGCTATGGGTGAGACTAGCGCAGTTTTTAAGAGGTGTTCTGAAACCAATAATAATAATAACAACAATGGTGAGCACTATAGACAATATAGACGCTGCCATCAGGGCTGTGTCCTCTCAGTATCGCCCAACATTGTACTTAGTTTTGCGTCACTCCACTCCACTCTTAAAACCCTGGCAAATAAGGTATGTTGGTCTGACTATGCATCAGTTTGGACTTAAAGGGACGTTAGATTTGGGAGGATACATTGGTCTATAGTGATTGGTTTGAAAAAATCAAATCCCCTCCCCCACAAAAATCGATTGAGAGGACATAATGTCAAACTGAAGACAGAAACGGGAATGTATGACAATTCTGTCTGATATCAGGCAGCCAGACTCCTGCTTTTCAACTGAACTTACAGATAGAGTAAGACAGTTGAGATTTCAATGGAGTAACTTTTGGCATTTTAAGGTGAAGTTCGCCTTCAGAGTCTCCAAAGACAATAGGCTAATATTTATCCTAGACCTTGTGAGAGAATGTGAACTCTTCCTGTGTGCTGTCTGTCCAGGTCCTGGCTCCTCTGCAGGGAGGCCTGCCCCAGCAAACAGGAGTTATCATCCAGCCGCAGCAGATCGTCTTAGCTTCAGGAAACAAAGTCCAAGGCAATACACAGGTCAGCACTTCTTCAGCTCCTTCATTACACATTTAATTGCTCTTGTCTCAAAGTTTGCTGTGCTCTTAGGAGTTTGCTCCAGTACAGTTACCTTCACGTCCTCTGCCTTCTTTGTGTTGTCATATTATTTATCAGTCTATTCTGGGCCGAAGTCTGTTGGGGGTGATAAAATTATCCACAGTATACACAGAGTTAGACAGGAAGCTTGATTTACGGTTGTTTTTACCATATCTATATTATATATTTTTGCTGTTCTTTCAACTCTAAGCAGCTAATTAAACCAATGAGCCGACAGTCACTTTCTCCTCTGGGGCCTTTCTTCCTGTCAGGTGATGCAGGCAGCAGCGATGGCGCAGCAGCCTGGTCAGGCAGCAACAGCTCAGGTCCAGCAGGTTCAGCAGGCCCAGGGTGCAGCTGCGCCACAGGCCCCACCACAGGCCCAGCAGCAAGCCCAGGCTCAACCCCAGCCTCAGGCGCAGCAGCCTCCCATGATACTGCAGGCGGACGGCACCGGAGACACCTCCTCAGAAGAGGACGAGGATGAGGAGGAGGAGTATGACGAGGATGATGAGGAGGAGAAGGACAAAGATGGGGGCGAGGATGGGCAGGTCGAAGAGGTGGGCAACAATGGAAACTAAAGTATTCTATAGTTCAATGGCAGCTGTACTGCAGCGTAACATGTCAGGCTTTTAGTGTTGGAACAAATCTATCACATTTCTCCTTTTAATAAGTAAATAAATTATGTCTTACTGTATAATATCATCTTTTCCCCAGATAATAAATATGGATCATTTACTATGTTTATGTTTTAATATAATCAATGGGACGTTTAGCTCACCACAGTCAGCCACACTGTGTGTTTCAATGTAAAGGCCAGAGATCCTGACTCAGAGGCCTCTGCACCATATCTACAAGATTCTTTTGGTTTTGTGTCCTTGTCAGGAGCCACTGAACAGTGGGGATGATGTCAGTGATGAGGAGGACCAGGAGCTGTTTGATACAGAGAATGTAGTGGTGTGCCAGTACGACAAGGTAAGAAGTGATTGATTTTTGGGAGACAATATGGCACAACAAAACTCGACCTGCATGTTGAAATATTTAAGTGCTGTGTGTAGAATTTACACAGGGACTTACACTTGACTGTTTCTTGCATCTGTAAATAATTTCATTTCAGTTCATCGACTCTCTAAGCCTGGACAGGTCACCTGTCTGCTGCAGGACTGGCTCACATATAGGCTGATGTTGACACGTTCACACCATAGACTTAACACAAAATAGTGGACGTAATCTTAGTGGCGTCACTCATTGGTTCAGGGACTTGTGTTTTGAAGCTTTTCGCCATTGCCATCTTGGACTTTTGGAACCAGAAGTGACCATATTTGGACAAGAGGGTCGCGCTAACCCTAACACTAGCTGCTAGCTTGGTTAGCACAGTGCATTTACATCTATGGTTAAGTGTGATAATGCTAATGCTAGTTTTTGCTAGCATAAAACAGGTTTAAAACCATTAAACAAAATGTACTTACTGGAAAAAATTGAATACAGAATTCTTGGAGTGTCTTTTCGTAAAACCAAGTTTTTTAGGCGACCAGAAGTTTACAATTAACTTTCATAAGTGAAAACAACCTAAAATAGCAACAGCACCGGCTACACATTTGCTCTGTAAATCTGGGGTTACACCATGGTTATGTTAGCTAACAAACGTTGCAGCGGTAGTTATTTGTCAAAGGAGGGCACCCACCAATGGAATAGACTCGCTTTTAGAGTCAGCCCCCGGTGGCCATTAGAGGAACTAAAGTTTTTTTGGCACCTCTGCATTGGCTTCATTTTTTTAACACTGCAAGTTTGCTGCATAGTTTAAACCTACAATCAGTTATGAGTCACTGCTGCAGATAGCTGTGGCCGGACGCATTATGTTTTCGGGTTGTCCGTCTGTACGTACATACATCTGTCCCAACCTTGTGAACGCGGCATGTCAAGAATGTCTTACGGGAATTTCTTCAATGTCCACTTGGACTCAACGATAAACTGATTAGATTTTGGTGGTCAAAGGTCAAAAGTCAAGTTCACTGTGACCTTGTTTGTCTCATTCTCATGAACAAGATTTCTCAAGAACACCTTTGAGGGAATTTCTTTAAATATGTGACACAAATGTTCACTTGGTCCTCATAAAACATGTTTTTGGCCATAACCCAAGACAGTGATGACATTTTATATCCAAAAGGTCAAAGGTCAGCTTCACTGTGACATCATCATGTTCTGCATTTTTTGCAGAATCTTGGGTGTCCACCTTGAAACTTGTTTTTATCTTCTGTGCTGTCAGGGGCCAATGGTTGTGAAGCATCCGTGTTTTCACAGACATGGGCAGAGCTTCTAGTTCACCAAGGAGTCACCAATATTTTTCTCATACAGTAATTTAAAAATACTTTTTCGGGCTCTGTATATCTGATGATAACCAAGGAGACGATACAAACAAAATCCACAGCAGAACATTTCACTACTCAGAGGGACTTAACTAAAACATGGATGTGATTTCTCTTCAGTAAAACAATTACTGTCAGATACAGTTCCACTGCAACGCCTACTGCCAACTAAAGTGTGGGCAAGTGCCAAATTGGTTTCCATCTCCTTTTTAAAAATCCTTCAGTGTGTGAGAGCCTTTACTATTGAACATTAGCTCTGTATTGGCCCCGAGGCCAGCGTTCGCTCAGCAGTATCAGTGTATTACAAATCTATTTAATGCTAATTAGGGGCTCATTACGAAGTATTGGTCAGCGCTGGTTAATATATGTGTATGTGTCCCGCTGAGTCCTCTGTGTGCATGGGTTAAAGACATCGGAGACTTTGTCCACTTGTCCATCTGTCCTTGACGCCCACAACATTAATTTCCGTCTCTTTGCTCCCCAGATTCACAGAAGTAAGAACAAATGGAAATTCCACCTGAAGGACGGGATCATGAATCTGAACGGGAGAGACTATGTCTTCTCCAAAGCCATTGGGGATGCCGAATGGTGAAGTAGAAAAAACAAAAAACAGACAAAGCAACAGGAGCAGGAACTCTGTAACTCCTTCTATCCAGTTAACAGACACTTCAGTATCCTTCCATATCCTGTGACTGGATTCATTTCAGGAAACTTCTGCCGAGTCTTTGAGAACTCTGACAAACCCAAAGGACTGTGAGGTACCGTAAAACCAGGGTGTCGTCAGAAACACTCGACTAGCCTTGCGGGATGACAAACCTACAGGGGGAAGGGAAAGCCTGCGAACAGAGCGCTCTTTATCTTTTTTTGCTTCTTCCAGGCTTCTCTACGTTTTTCCTGAGAGAATTCACACACATTGGAAAGTAAGCATTTCACATCGTACAGGTGTAGTGGACCAGGGTGACCTGACCCGCCCCGCCACAGGAGGGTCAGAGGTCACTCATTATAACCCCGTAGATGAGAAACACGTTCATGATGCACTGTAGTCGGTTGACTGGATTGACTCGTGTCCACATTTAAGTCCAAACTTAGTGCCACCAGTCAGGATTGCTGCCTTTAGAACGGCCAGAATCAACTTTTGGCGTCTAATTTTTGTTCTTGGATCGTAATTCTGTCTCAATTCATGTTTATGAAAATGGTGCTCCAGAGTGTTTTATGTAGTTAACACCCTGTTATTGTTTTAAGCTTTTTTTTTTTTTTTTTTTTTTTAAATGTGTTTGTTGTAGG
>JAPZEB010000010.1:6458393-6471983 GCA_029783705.1 Chaetodon striatus
TGTGTGTGTGTGTGTGTGTGTGTGTTTAGGTTGATTGATGTGTGTGTTGTCACTGCTTTTCTCTGGAAATGTGTTTATTTTTCTTGCACACCCCATAATCTCAAACTGTCACAGTTCAAACAGTTTTGTTTTTTTTTTGTTTTTTTTTTGGTGAGGACAGGGCGGTGTCCTTTTTTATTTTATTTTTTTTATTTATTCCTGAAAGTTCACAAAATGTTCTATTTTTTGAAAAGGTTGGAAAGCCGCACCAAACTGTGCTCTTATAATCTAATAAGTGTTCCTTTTTTTTTTTTCTTTGTCGGTTGGACTAAGCTACATAACGCCGTGCTCCAAATCATTTCGTCCACCATATGTTCTCCTGTGCTTTCATTTTATTCATGACTTTTAAAAATGAGAATATTTTCTATCGAAGTGAGTTTAACTCGGGGGGGCCGTGTGTTTCTCTGCAGTTTGTTTTTAGTGCCCCTGTTGCAGCAATTTGAAATAAAGTACGTGTTTTTTGAGTGTTGTGTCGATTTGGTTGATGGTTGGCTCTAAAGGTTATGTTTTTAAAGAAACCCCATTAACACCAAGGAAGCACTGATAAGGTAATTAATGACACCAATAAGCAAAGAATTAAAGTTTGTTCTCTTTCATGATCTAATGGGAATAAAACAATTTTTTATTTCAATTTTTTTCCCCCTACAGACTAAAGAAAGTTGCCCGCTTCCATTTTGATTAATGTTCACTGGTAACAAAGTCACTTTTTAATAGACACTGTTAATGGCCCGTCACCATCTTTTAAATGACAAATATAATAAATGTGCCAACAGAAAGGTTTCCAACACGTTTGGAGTCGAACGCTGAAGAAAAGTACAGAAATCCTGGACTTTCAGGAACACGTTCAGTAGCTCTCCATGGTTATTAGATGGTTAAATTAGAAAATAAAACAGCTCATAGTTGCTTATTCTATGTTCTCCTTATCGTTGGATGTTGCGTGTGCCTTTTGAACTTTATTTCAGTTTTCCGATATTAACAAAAGATAGATGAGCAAATGAAAAGGATGTCTATTAAAAAATGTATTCTCTGCTTTCTGATTGTTTTGTCGTGTGTGTTCTAACTGCTGTTCAGATGATTAAGGAAATGTATTGTTAATATTATTCATTTAATTTTTTAAAAATTAAATCAAGTTTGGAACAAAACTCAGAAGGTTGTGCTTTGAGTGCAGTATCTTTCGCAAAGGAAAAAATGTCAGAAATCTTAGCCTTAGTTTTAAGTGGGAGAATAATTGTGTCACTGTCAATCCCTTTTTACAGATTGTATAGTATTGAAGCACTAGTTATCAATCAGTTTTATTTATAAAGCCCAATATCACAAATCAATCAATTTTTTTCACACAGTGACCTGCTAATGATAAGTCTGGTCAAGTTTGGATTTTTTCTACCGAACTTGGAGTGGCAGGAAGTGGACGTTTTAGCCATTCGTCTGCTATTTTTAGCATCAACTATTTGTCCATTATTTTTAGCAGTTTTAACCACTTGTTTTTATCTCACTACTGTAACAGTTTATCCATTACTGTAGCTACTGCGTTAAAATAGAATTTGTGAGCTTGTGTTTACAACGTGGGAGGTCATGTACACGAACTCGGAGCTCTCCAAAACTTTACTTCTACGAGGTCCTGAATACCTCAACCAGGGGTTAACAAGGACTCTTCTCATGAACATGGTAAGCACATCACCAGTTGAACACAGCATATTTATTTAAACCATTTATCCTTTACTCTTAAGCTAATTTATCCATTACTTTTGGCTAACTATTGTAACAATTTCTTCATTACATTAGCTACCTAGTATAAAAACTTGTCCATTATGTTTAGCTAACTATTATGACAATTTGTCGATGACGTTAAACTAATTATTGTAACAATTTGTCTTAAGTTTAGCTAGCTAGTTTAATAACTTGCTCATTGCATTTAGTTAATTATTGTAGCAAGTCCTCCTTTAAGTTTAGCTAACTGTTGCAACAATTTGTCCATTACTTTTAGCTGCTTATTGTAAAAATTTGTTAGTTAACTTCAGCAAACTGTTCTAACAGTTTATGTTACATTCAGCTAACTCTTATAAAAATGTATCCACTAATTTTAGCTAACTATTGTAACGATTTGTCCATTACGTTTAGCTAACTTTTGGCACAATTTGTTAGTTAACTTTAGCAGACTGTTCCAACAGTTTATCTGTTACATTTAGCTAACTGTTGTAGCAACTTGTCCATTATTTCTAGCTAATTATTGTAACAAGTCCTCCATTAAGTTTAGCTAACTGCTGTAACAATTTGTCCATTATATTTAGCTAACCATTTGCATAATTTGTCCATTACTTCTAACTAACTACTTCAATAATTTGTCCAGTAAGTTTAGCTAACTCTTGCAGTAGCTTGTAACCTAAATTTAGCTAACTATTGTAGCATTTGTCCATTACTTTTAGTTAACTAACAGTTTATCTGTTATTTTAGCAAATATAACCATTTTGCTTTTATCTAACTATTTAAATGGTTTATGCATAACTTGTAACTTTTTATTTAAGAACCATTTATCCATCACCTCAGCTAACTGTTCACTTTTCTGTTTGTTTGCCAGTTATTGTGTTTAAGTGTTACAGCTGATCCAGTGTGGGTATTTATTCTTTAAATAAACTATTATGATCTATTGTCTTTTAATTAGTTAAGTTACTATAAGATATCCATATTTCCAGGCAGCTGCTGACGTCCCCGCTGAAGTAGAGGGAGCCCTGGTTGGAAATCACTTCCTTACTTCATCTGACGCTACACAGACGTGTGAGTCCCAGAATCTGCCTCGGCCTGTCTTTAGTTCCACTTTTCTAGCTGTATAATCCAATGTCTGGACGGCTGTCAGGAACGCACAGCATGGGCGTTCTCCCTGCCTTTCCTCTAATTCCTAACCAAACTGATACAATCCCTGTGTATTTCCTTGTGGGTAATTATGAGATAAAGGTGTGGTGCTGTCTGGGATTAAAGCCGATTCAGAAACTACACGGAGATTTTTACCCTTGATTGTAAATGGATTTGAGGCAAGCTGTCACTTCTACAGTATATCACGCTTCACAAAGACTTATTCAGTCCTGAACAGACCTAGTGGAGGAAGAATGTATCCCTGGCTGCTTCTGATGAAGTGGGCCCTCTTGCTACTCCTGGGCACTCAGACGTAAGAGTCTGTGCTGCTGGCGAATGAGGCTTATAATGAGGCCCTGGAGATGTCTAGCTTAGACTCTGAGGCTTTCTCTGCTTACCACCTAACTGACGGTGACTGCCAATCAGCTGCATGGCAAAATACACTGTGTAGGCTTCAGAGGAATGTAGTAGCCAGGCCTGTTGGCTGTGGCATGTTGAGTTTACCGTGGTCTGCGAGGCTCTTGGGGACAAAGAGCCTCTATCCATTTCTAATGGAGATTCCTCCTTTCCTGGTTTTCCTCCATTGTTGAATTCCATGTAGCTACTTGAGTTTCAGGATCCTGCGTGCTGGCTCGCTGTCACACTGTCATGACTTAATGGGACACAAATAGAACAGAGCCATCGTTAGTGTTATTAGTAACACCTGTGTTTTTCCTACTATCACAGGTCAAAATGAGCATTTGAAGAGTTGATTTTGCTGCTGTCTCATGAGGGATGATATCAGATCATTTCAAATCGGAGCAAAGTTGTGTTCTCATTAAAGTCTTTTGTGTTTTTCCTCACATCAGGACTAAAGGTGGAAGTAGGCTCCAGTGGTAGTGCTTGCTAGATGGTCAAACAGCGCCTGAATGCTCCTCCCCAACACCTTTCCAACAACGGCAAAGCAAGCCAACGTCACAGAGCGACTGAGCAGGTGAGTCACCTCTGTCACTGTCTGTACGTACAAACAGCTGCATCTCTGCGAACGCCTTCCTGGAAAGATGAAAGTGTTCGCAGTAATGCCTGCATTTGAACCATGACTGTATCTTGTCCGTGTCTTTCAAGTGTAATAATTCAGAACAACTGTGAACACTTTTTTTTTTAATGATCAGACGGCACGTCATACAAACTAATTCGTTCTGAGTAAACCCCCTCAAAATCCTCAGAAACAAGACCTGAGTCTGACTCAAGTCCAATCCGTGATATCTGAGTCCACTCTGCTGATAAAAAGATGATGTGTGGGAAGCTGTGTGGGACCAGTCATGTTGAACAAAAGAGAAGAGTTCAAATATTGTGTTGCAAAGCATGCATGAATGAATATTTTATTTTTGGGTCTGGTATGCAAATCTGCACACTTAATGCACCTCAGTTTCTCAAGGCCTGAGCACCTTTTGGTATCTATTAGGAGATCTTGAAAAAATTAAGCTGTAGCGAGAACAGTCGTCTGCAAGGATCAGTGCACAAGAAATTAGCTCCATTAACCAACATCTGCGACACACTTAAGTCATGGATATGGTTTATTTTTTACAAAGATCTTTAACAAGGTGTTCCTCCTGATTTAGACATTTTGATTGCATGCCATGAACTCCACCTGGGCAATGCAAATGAGTTTGTGATGACCCAGACATCCACACAAATAGATAAAACACAGACTGGGATCCTGCTGTCCTGCAGGGATTTAGTTCCTCTGCGTGACAGCTGGATACCTCGCAATATCAAGCAAGGATTGCTGAATCACAAGATCACATGACAGTCCATCTTGTCAGGCTTCAAGTAATCTATTTCTGTGTACTGATTAGCATCTTGTGAGGAGCTACTGGCAGCTATGGGTGTGGTTTAGGTGTGTGCACCAACTATAGACTGTCTACAGATGGACAACAGATAGGGTGGTTAGGGCTCAAGAGGTAGAGCAGGTCATCCACCAATCGGACGATTGGTTCGATCCTCGGCTCCTCCAGTTCACATGTCAAAGTCCGTGAGCCAGATACTGAATCCTAAATTGCTCCCGATGGCTGTTACGTGTGTGAGTGTGTTAAATTAAAAGAAAAAAAAAATAAGTTTGTAGCCTCGGCCACCAGTCTATGAATGAGTAAATGAGACTCGTAGCTTAAAAAGCACTTTGAGTGGTCAGAAGACTAGAAAGGTGCAATATAAATGCAGTCCATTTTACCATTTACAACCCATCTCTACTTCTTCTCACTGCACAAAAATTAAACCAAAATATCCTGGATATGGACGCCGCCATTTTGTGCCACTGACATTATTTGGATCCAGAGTCTGCGCAGTAGCAATCTCCGCTGTATCGAGGTCTCACTACGAGCACACAAATTGGTACACACAGCTGTCAATCATGACTTTAAACTCCCTTTTTATAGCATCAAATAACTGATGAAAACCAAACTTATCAGAAAAAGCTAACACTTTAACATAAAGCAGTGTGATAAGAACTACCTAAAATAACAGACAAATTCTTTGAGAAAAATGTATTTGAGGTGGGTTTTGTGTTTGTAGTTCTGTCCATCTGTCTCTGTCCGTCTCTTTGTGGTTGATTTGCCCCTTTTGTAGTTATTTGTGTCCCTTTGCAGCTCATTTTAATCTTTTTGTAGTCATTTTGAGTCTCTTCCTGGACGGTACCAGTTTATTTGAGTGACAGGTGTAGGCCAGGGGCCCAGTACATTTTTGGGCCCCTGGGCCTGTACCTGGTAGGTCCGTTAAGTAATCCATCCATGGGTCAACTGTATGTCACGGTGAAATGTTTGGTAACAGTAGAAAATATAAAACTCTTTGTCCTTTATTTTTTGTTGATTGTAGAACCAGTTTTAGAACAACAGGGGGACAAACGTTGTCACTGACTTCAACTCTGCGGTTCACTCTAGCAGTCATTCAAGAGTTTTCTGTGAGAGAGAGAAACTTGACTCTTCAAGAGGACCGTCCATGCCTACTGGCCCATTGAATAACGTAAGGAATGACGTCATAAATGCAGGGATTTTATGTTCCCAGGAACAAGAGCTGGACGGATACTTGAGGACTCTGACCTCTTCAGAGCGGCCGAGGCTGTTCTAAATCTCCTGATAGAAACCTCAGTTCCTCTGTCCAGTCCTTCTTATGATTCTTTTCCCACTGTGTTTGAGTTTAGCAACATAATCTGGTGTTAGCGAGGTGCATTGTCGGGTCCTGCCCTGCTTATTTGAGGAACGGCTCGGCGATGGGTTTATTTGAAATACCGGGAGTGGAATGATCAGGCAGGCCTGAGAACCAGCTACGGGAAGAATGTCAAAATAAATCCGGTCCAAGTTTCGATTAGTTTGTTCGGCCCTCTCTGTCCTGTGGTTTCTCTGATATTTTGTGTGATGATCCTGACGGCTTTTAGAAAACACTTGACAATATCATGAATCCTAAGTAAAGGTGTAGTTTCAGAGCGCAGGTATGTCACCACCCCAAGTCTCCTCATGTTCACTCATGCAAATGTGCAGTGATTTTGATTTTTATCAAACTTGACGTGCGCACACTCCGCACAGTGACGGCTAACATTAACTGGCAGTGGAAGGGAGGAGGCCCCTCACAAACGCAGCCAGGCACATCGTGCTCCAGCTCTGTGCGCTTAGCATTTGAAGGGTCCACACTGGATTGTTGTTAATGGGTGATTGGAGGAGATGGACACAAAGCTGTGGAAAACATTCAGCTGAAAATGATGTCCTGTTAGTCTGTTAGGAATTTACAGCGTGAGTCAAGTCTGGAACACAGCGAGCAGATGCCACTCTTAATTTTTTCAACTTTGAAACTAGAAATCCTTCCAGGTTTGAGGTTTCAGCCATTTCAAACTCAAAATGATGCTTTAAGAACACACAAGAGCGATATAGAGTTGGTAATGTTGTACTGTACATTTTCCATACTGAAACAAACTGTCCAGTAGTCTGATCAAATATCTTCACTTTGCAAGCAAAATAAAAAAAAGCCCTGAAACGATCCCTCTTTCCTGGAAGTCCTCCCTGTTCATCTGTATATTTCCTTGAAAAAATGTCACCCAGCAGATGAAATGCTAACCAGATGTTAAGCTGCCATTGGCAGAGAGTGTCCTTTAACTCCTAATGGCTCAATATCGCACCAGTTAACAGCGGTGCAGCTCGCACGTGTCTCAGCTGTATTTGCTTTAAGCTCTCCCAGCGAAGGCAGAGCTATCTCTGCTGATTGTATAAGTCACTCGTTTCCGTAAGAGGATGGAAAAATATCACGATCATGCAAGAAAAACAACCATGACATTCCAGAGGAGAGACAAGGCTCTAACAGTATATATTTGTGATTATCATACCTGTGTGTAATTTGTAGAAAATTACTAATAATCAAAATACGTCTCGTGTTTACTTTTGTAATTGGATCACATGCTCTCGTGAGACAAGGACGTACCTCTGCAAACTGTTCTGCTGGATCAGTGTGAAAAAAGTGAAAGAATATGTAGTTACATTAAAAAAAAAAACTCACAAAAACACAAATATTTAATGAATTTAAGACAGTGATACATCAATTTGGTGCAGGTATAAGACATAAAAGCACAATTTCAGAGTCCACTTCTCTGCTTTCCAACATCAAAATCAAATACTATGCCATACCCGTCCATATTTACTTTTCAGTTTCAGGTTAACAGACAAAAAATGCCAACAATGTGTCCGGTTTTCATCCATAAATCAAACAATATTGTGTATTTACAGTATATACAGAGGTATTAATAAGACAATAACAAATGCAGTGTTTTTACATTTTCATAAAGTGGATAAAGTTTCCACAGTGAACGGCACTGAGCCAGCAGGCTGTCCTTGAACTAAAAAAACAAGTATGAATAGAGCGCTTCAGAAAGGTCGTCTTATCATAGGAAAGTTTAAAAAAGAAAAAGTCGGTTATTTTTCCTTGTATATTAATGTCAGACTGTGCAGAGATCATTTGAAATTAAACTCTTAACAGACATAGATTTTATTCATAGTTACATATCTAAGTTTGAGTTTTTAATCTTTACTATTTTTCCTTGAAATAATCTTTGTTCTTTTCTCTGTGCCTCCAAATACAAAGGGCTATAAGTGAGATGAAGTCGGGCTCATATTTCAGTGACACTTGATATTCCCCAACAACTGGAACCATAAAATCATCACAGCCGAAATTGTGAAAACAGCTGAACTTGGCCTGAAAACTGAAGCAGATACAGAATCCTGGAGCTTTCTGTTAAATATCCAAACAGATCTGTCCACAAACACTTCAAGGCCTCTCCTCTCCCACCTGAACCTGTCTTGCTTTACTACCTCGAGCTGGTGTTTGGCTCACGTGTTCAGGCTCTGGCTCTCCTCAGGGTTTGTCTTCTGGCAGACTGCCGGGGGGAAGGTATGTCCGGAGCACTTCTTCAGGTGGATGGGCACCTCGTCCTGGCCTCTGCTTCCACCTTTTCTAAACTTATCCTTGTATCTACGGACCTGAGATATCCCGCTGCTGCCCTTTGACGAAACCGTCTGGCCTCTGAACAGCTGTGCTCGCTGCTGACAAAGGCCCACCTTACTGAGGAGGATGAATACGTCCCCTCTGAAAGCCTTAGTAAAGATGGCGTAGAGGAACGGGTTGGCGCAGGAGTTAAGCGGGTAAAAGAGCACCAATAAAATCTTGGAGTTGGAGACAGTGATGAGAGGCCGGTCCAGCACGGCTGACATGGCATAGAAGGAGATAGGCGCCATACACAGGAAGTCAGTAAATATGAGGACAGCCATGCGCTTGGCAATGTTGGTATCCTTGGATCCAGAGCGATAGTGAGGGTTGTGCACTGCGCAGTAGATCTTGAAGTAGCAAGCACAGATAACAAGAAAGGCCAAGATGTTGAGGACCAGCACTGACAGGATGTAGACCTGAGCCACTGTGGACGTGGTGTCCATTGGGAGGCAGATGCTGACCTTCTGGTAACTGCTCACTCCAACCAGTGGGAGCAGGGCCAGGAGGAGGCAGAAGATCCAGCCGCCGAGCATCACTGCCGCCGCATGGTGCAGACGCAGCTTACGATCCAGCCGCATAGCAAAGGTGATGGCGTACCACCTCTCCAAAGTGATCACTGTCAAGGTGTAGACTGACAGCTCGCTCGCGAAGACTGTAAAGAACCCTGCCAGTCCACAGCCAGGGCCCGTCTGCCAGTCTATGGCATGGTTAAAGTACTCGGCTCGTGTGTGGAGGTCTACAGAGGCGATGAGCAGCAGATAAATGCCCATGCACAGATCTGCAAAGGCCAGGTGACACATGAGGAAGCGGGAGACGGAGAGCTTGTAATGGCTGGTGAGCAGCACCAGGAGCACCACCACGTTTCCCAGAACAGCCAGCAGACTCACAAACCACACAGACACTCGCAGGAAGCCAAAACCCATTATGTCCTCACAGGGATTGAACTCATCGGGCACTGGTGCACACGCCACCTCCTCTCCCTCCTCACACACCACATAATCGTATCGGCTCTCAAAGTCTTGGCTGGTGTCCTCCTGGGGGTTCTTGAGGGTCTCTCCGAAACCCACATCCTCATCTGGCTGGCCCCAAAAGTAGGCGTGGTAGTGGAGGCTGCCATGAAAGTCACCTCTCCTCCAGTCTTGGTGGGACTCTCTGTGGCCTCCATCATTTGGCTCCTGGTCTGGGATTGTTTCCATCACGCCGTCGCCTTGGAGGGAAGGCATGCCGAGGGGCCCCACAGAGCGCTTGTGATGCTGATCGGAGAAAGTCAGGTTACAGATGATGTACTCCCAGAAACTGAAAAAACAACACACATAAATACACGTAGGAATGAGTCCATAAAGTAATACTGTAGTGATGTACTAGAAATTAAAAATACACAGACCTGGCTCCAACCCTCACTCATACCAAGTGTCACATCAGATCATTTAAACTGCATATCCAGTTGAAGAAAAGTGATTCCTGTTTTGAGAGTCATTATTAGTCTGGCTCAACCTTCTTCCTACAATAACAGCACTGAGTGACACTAATTATTGCAGCACTGTAAGAAGTTATAGGTAAACACGTCAGAGAGTTGATTCAATCCCTGCCAAGATCCACACCGTGCAAGTGCAGCTGCCCCGCTCACGAAAAACACGAGAGCATTCTACTGGACGCTGTTTGTCTTTCAAACACTGTGGACACACTTCTCGTGATGCCTCCACTTGGCTTTTCCAACTCTCATAAGTACATTGGACGAATACAAAATGAGAAATTGACAGGAAGCTTACACTCGTTTCTTCTTGAGGTTCTTGAAGCCGCAGCAGTGACTGGGGTAGGTGAGGTTGGCGATGGTGAGGTGCTTAAAGGTTTTGATGGGCGGCAGTTTCTTGAGGGCCCAGGCATTGCGTGCTTTCAGCTCCCGGAGAGAATCCATACCTGTGGTCGGTAGGGAGGTGATCCCGGTTTGGGACACGTCTCTTAAAAACAAAAAAGGAATGAAAGAATTTAAGAAATTATATTAGATGCATTAAGATAGATTTTTGTGTTGTCTCTAATAAAGGTAGAGTGGTGATGAAAGAAAATTGGAGGAGGCGCCAGAGTTACCACCAATGCGTTGGACCGAAAATTCTGAGTGATGTTGTAGCACCATTTGGGATTCTTATGGTATTTTTGTGATTTCACAAATACATGCTTTCTGCCAGTTTGTTCAGGTCTAACATCAACATTCAAATCCAATATAAAGTGTAGTATTCACACACCAACGAAGCATATTAACATCTGAAGAAGGCTACTGCCAACTCTTATCAAAGCTGAAAACACACTGGTGCTATCACAGCATGTCAAGTGCCGCCCCTAGCACACACTGGAGGCGTTGCACTGCAGCTCGTCAGTAGACAACCACGCAAAGTTATTACTACTTGTACTTAAAAATCTGTACTTTTTCCACCTCTGCATCAGCTTAAAATCATGTGTTGACAGTCCCTAATTAAACTTCATTTCTCACCTAAAGATCCGATCTCCGGAGCTACAACTCACCAGACAGTATATTTTTTGCCATTGTCTTTATAATGACAGGACTGTGGGTCATTTAGCTCGAGATATTTCTTGACCTCAACAACGAGTCTCTCGGCATCTGTTCTTCGTCACACATGAGACACAGCAACAGCTGCAGAGTTCTCTTTATACATCAATGGTAAGGAGAGGAGTCGAGCTGCCACAGGAGCAGAGAAGAAGAGCTGCTACAGGAGCAGGTACATACAAGCATTGAGTTTGGGGTGAGCCGATTATTTTACTGGCCTGATTAGTTATGTGGAAGAGTTTTGTTTTGTGTTTGGTGGTGAGTAAGTTGAACCAGGATGAAAATGTCGGCTGCACAAGCTGTGCCAGTGGTCAGTGTACTCTTTTGAAACATTTGTTTCCCGCCTGGCAACCATTTTATTTTTCCAGGTGGACAGAAGACATATGCAAAATACTTGTACCTTAAAAAGTTTGTATGATTGACTGGGGCGAAGCTACGTCCCTGATAACATGCACTTTTCTGCATACCTGCCCAACTTATAAGAATGCCCTTACTGGAGCAAATAATACTGAATACTATACTTACTTCTGGCTAACGAAAAGAGCCACCCAGTACCTTTCAAGACTCAGGAACAAACCTGCTATCAGTGAATCTACAGAGGAACCAGACATGATGAGAGCAGAGCTCTCATAGATGGATTAAACAACACCCTCCATCTGTTTCCTAAAGTGAGCTCCTCACTTCTTCATCATCTTTAAACCATTACATGTGGTATTTCTCTCACTCGGCTGTCATGCCAAAGCCAGCTCAACCTCATCGGGACAAAGACATGCAGGGGATTGACACTCTCACCAACATCCCGTGTGATCGCACTATCAGGACATTCCTCTGCTCAGCACCGGACGCAACCCCCTTCCAGGGGCCAAGCAGAGGGCAAGTTCTCTTTTGCTTTCTTTAGTTTCCTAACCCATTAAACCTCCCGCTCATCGTATCTGCTGATTAATTTGATTAAATAAAAGACACTCGAGCCAAAGCATTTCATATTTGCTAAGAGCTCAGTTGTTCTTTTTTAGTCCCATTTGCTCTCCCCACTTCTCTGCCCTCTGCTCCTTTTTCCTCTCGTGGGGCACATTGTGTAAGGCTGTAAAAAAATATCTGAACAGACTCTGAGTGTCAGTCTGACTTTGTCATTCCCAGATGTTTAGCTCATGACCTCATGGAGGTGACCTCACTCAGGACATGTTCCTCAGTGGAACAGAGAAGGAAGACCTGCACACGAACTCCATTTACCTCACCAGACACTTAATGTCTATAGATCAGAGCCATGGCAGCAACTAGATAGCCGTGGTAAAAGGTTTTGGCAATCAAACACCTTTAAAACGGACACTCTGCTTTAAAAACCATGAGAGTGGCAAAAACGATGACAGTATCAGAGAAACGACGGAAGTCTCTCCCTCCCACGCTCGCACACAATGTGTCTCAGGTTTCCTGGTCAAAGACGCAGCTGTGGAGCAATGATGTCTACTCTTTGATGATATGCTATCCTTTTCGCAGACATGTCTCATCCAGTCTGCACATTGTGAACGAGGACACTGTTAAAACCTAACTTGACATGGTGTGAATGATTAAATTACCAGACTAAGTCTATTATTCATTGATACATACTCTTTCTAAATGGTTTGTCATGTATTAATTTTAAATATATCATTAAAACAATACTTCACTTTCTGATAGTTAGAAGATCAATATCACCTTCATGTCTGTACAGTAAATATGAAGCTGTAGACAGGAGATGGTTAGCATATAGCCCTTTTCCATACACGTTCTAGCTTGGCTCAACTCGATTTGATTCGGCACGCTGGCCCAGTGCAGCAGGACCAGCATCTCCATCAACATCAGGTGTATCTCTAAATGAGAGCAGGGTTGTGCTTGTGAGTCAAAGGAATATTTTTCCTCCAGATCTTTGCTCAAAACACACCTGTTCAGGGTTGCATTCAATCCCCAGTCTTGCTCTTAACTGTTGTACTGTCTCTTATGTTGTTGTTTTTATTTTGTTTTTGTTTTTGTTTTTGTAAAGTGTCTGAGTGTTTTGAAATGCACTATACAAATAAAATGTATTATTATTATTATTATTATTATTATGCTGCTTTTGGAGTTTGTTATTTTTCTCTCAGCACTGCACAAACGTACACCGGATGCCTTTCTCCTCAAGCTTGATTGCAAAGTCTCAGAAGACCATCTTATCTCTTGCTGTGCCAGCGTGCACAGTCATCTCCAGCCAAACAGTAAGGACAGCTTGTGTTTTATCACTGACCAGGTGCTTGCCATTCTTTTTGTCTTTGGTCTTTTTCAGACGCGGGGAAACTGATGAAGTATCTGCTGTTTGGCAGTGGAGGCTATTTTATACTTGCTGCTAAACTTAACTGAATGTTGATGCTGAATAACGATGATGAAGCCCATTCACACATTCTGTGTGCGGTCTTCATCCTCCTCCTCTTCATCGTCATCCACCTGAATATTACTATCTGGCCTGTTGAAATTGAGTGTTCGAGTCATGAAATGTTTCTATGCACCCCGTTCCTCTCTCTTGTTGTGGCTGTGTCCCGCCGCAACAGTTTCTTCTCTGATTCTTAGTCAAACGTCTTTAAAGGCTCTGACGGATGCGAAAAACGCAAAAAATCAAACCTGTTACGAAAATTTAA
>JAPZEB010000010.1:6483332-6494022 GCA_029783705.1 Chaetodon striatus
GTGTTAACAATGTTACTGAGACTATTCTTTCTCACACCTTCAACTCAAACCACCAAAATATATCATTTCATCATTACCCACGTTCATATCACAAACATGAGGGACACTAGTCCACTGATGGACCGTCATGAGGACTGTTGGTCAATTAAGAAAATTCTAAGTTGGGGGCAGCCCTAAAATTCAGTTTGTTCTATCTGTAAAAATGAAATAAAATAAAATTAAATAAAGCCAAGAAATAGTCAGCGCCATAACTAACCGTAAAATGACGCATGCTGTTTTCCCACTTTAGTTTTTGTACAGACAAAACAAATAAGCCATAACGTGTTAGATGGTGATTTAGAGGTGCTGGCAGGTGGATTTTGTTACTCTTAATAGAGCAAAGCTAACTTTTTCCTCATGTTTCTAAGACAATATGCTAAGCTAATCATCCCCTGGCTGTGGCTTCATATTTAATGCACAGCTATGAGAATAATCTCCTCATCTAATTCTGAACTAAAAATGAAAAAACAAACATATTTCCAAAATATCAAACAACTTATTGAATGGACAAGGCTAAAACATAATGATGTTTAATTCAGCAATACTTAAGATTATCATGGCAGTGAAAGTGATTCTGTTATCAAAGGTAAATTTCGTATATAGAATTTTAGTCTTTACTAGTGCACAATAACTCCAGACAAGAAGAGATCTAAAGGAGAAAGTTAGATAAAGGCTCTGCACTGATAACATTCAGAATCAGATGAAAGGTTTCTTTGAAGCACATGGTGAAACAGACCCCTTATTCTAGGAACATGGAAAGAAAACAAAGACTTAGATCTGCCTGGACCTGAGCTGGCAGCCAAATCAAACAATGTCTGGGTCTGTTTAGGACAATGTTTCAGAATGTAAGGTTAGGACTTAAGGGTGGGAGGAACAGACCAAAACTGACCTCCACATTGTTCGGGATAAATTAGTACCCAATGTTACTGTTACGCTGTAAAGCCAAGGGATAAGGTATGAGAAAGAAAATATTTTGAATCTGATCTATATTCCAACATTTTACCCACAAGTCAAACATTTAGTTTGCTGCAAATTTTGCCTAAAAAGAGAAGAAATTATAAAAAATTTTAGAAATTTAAGAATATCAAAAATACTTGTCTTCTCTCTTGTTGTGTCTCGCAGGGTAAGCCGCATTTTCTTTACTGCTTCTTGATCAAACAGCTCTCTAAACGCCTTAAAGGCTTTTGATAGACCTGTCCCACAAACTTTAATGATGGACGAAAGTTTTGGAATCAGTGTGCAAACGTGATTGAGACATCATGAGGTTGTATTCATTTTTAAATGTGCGACCATTACGTTATTGGTGTGCAGTGGCCTTAACAATTAACGTGGCTATTTAATGTGCTGATACAACCCTATCTTCAGATAAATGTTGACATTGTATGTTTCTGCAAACCACAATTATGTGAAATTTGTACGTTATTATGTGGCAGATATGTTGACACTTTACTTTTCTGTAAACTTTAACAAAGCTGTGGTTAACATGTGGATCTTTTTAGGCACAAAATCATGTGGTTAGAAAAAGATCATGTTTTAGCTTTAAAAAGCCAGTTTTGGTGCCACATTCACAGCTGGAAATGTCACAGATGTCTCGCTAAAAAACACCCAGTTTCATTGTTTGTTGGTCTGGAACAGTGGTCTGCAGTTTGGCAGTCATCTCGCCTAAGTGTGAGGCCTTTCACCAATCTCTCCAGCTGCCGATGACAAAAGCCCCAACTGACACTGACTTCTGACTTCTGGCTTTTGTATGTTGTGTAACGGGAAAGGTTACGCTCAGCATTCACCCCTCGGTCACATGACTCTGCTGTAGTCATGGGTACCTATCAGGTCCAATCGGCAGTGATGGAAATACAACACTTGGATGAACACACTAATTTTAGCCCCTTTACCGGTGAGATGCAATGCTATGTCACCACAAAATATCGGCCATAGTCTGCACCAAGTTTGAAAGAGAAACTGAATAAGTTAGAAATATAAATAAGAAGTAACCACCCTATAAGTTTTCACTGGCCTCCATGCTGCTTTCTACTCTTTACTAACCTGTTTACTGGCCTGTCTGTGACATTGAACTTCACACACAAAGGCTAACGCATCTGCTGCAGAGCCGTGTACACAGCTCTGGTCTGCTGAGAATGAGAAAGGAGTCTATAGTCTATTTTTAGCAGGTGTTCCTGTGTTAAAAACTTGCGTACACACGTTTATCATGGTGAAAAAGGGGTAAAAGTCAGCTTGTATAAATGTAATCAGAACTACTTCACTTTAGAAATGTTGATATGATACGTATGAAACATGCAAATGTAACGTGTCCGTGGTTTGCAGAAATGTACAATGCCATCAATATCTTCTGGCGACTGGGCTGGCTGATAACACAACACATTCTCACTCTGACTTCGTCGCATATTGACGTTTTGGTCATGGACCTTCCACGTCCAAAAACAATGCGCAAGGTAGCCTGGGTGCTTTGGTTGTTGACATTCTGCCGTGTCAACTATAGCCTGTTACATAAATTGTCTTCTTTCAAAATATGCTTGTTTTCACATGAAATTTACCATTTATGTCTCTTTGAAAATAAACACAGTACGTCGGTACAACAACATGAGTTGATGTTTTTTTCCTTCAACAACTAACACGTGGTTGGGTTTCGAAAAAAAAAAAAACAGGGTTTGGCTTTACAATCTTACCGGACACAAACACCACTCTCCCAGGTGAAAGTCGGTGTTTGGTGGACCCACCCACAACCTGTCCTGCCCACCCAACTTGGCCTTTCACCACCTTAACTTTCGTTGTTGTCCTGCCACGTTTTCCCCTGACGACGCTGGGCACCATTAAACTCTGCACATCATGCCAACATTAAAGGATGGCTTTTGTCATCGCTGTTTGCCAACACAAGTCACTGCCCGAACGCCGGATTTTGACGACTTCGGAGTGAGCTAGATGACGGCCTTCTGAACCTTCCAGTAGGTGTAGCAGGCCCCTTCTAACCCTTATGTATGAAGCTGAGAACCACTGATGACACCCATTGAACTGATTGATTACATTTGAACATTTGGTAGGAAATGTGGGTGATAATTCCCTGCAGCAGAATCAGATAAGTGTAGCACCCAAAATGTCTGACTTTACGAGTACCTTGTTGGCATTTTCCAGTCAAAATGTGTTTTTTGTTTCTTGTGATCTTGCTGCAGATTTTGTTGTGGTGCATTCAGAAATCACAACATCTTCATAGAAGAAAGAGATGAAGATGGTAGCCACATGTGTTGATGTCATGTTGTACGTCAGGGCCACCCTGCATATGGATGCACACCCAGAGTTTGTCCCACTGCATCCTGTCTCAGCTGGTAACAACACACGCATCCATTTGGAAACAGGTATGAAAGAGGGACTCAGCCAAAGCCACCATCTTCACGCACCTTTGGTTCATCAGGGGAACAATAGACTAATTCAGAGGCTGAGATCTGGCCCAGGAGTCTGAATCACGCTCTCATGGGGGGGGGTTCGTCAGTCAGTAGACACGGGAGCACAGCACCCTGCACACGCTTTGACAAACTCAAACAAACAAAGGGACACAGAGCAGACCCTGACACCAAACACCCCTGTCAGAACCGCACGGTTTCGCGCTGAAACCCAAATAACCAGCTCGCATTTTCTCTCAGGAGCGCGTGGAGAAGACCAATGAGCCCATCTCAGAGGCCTGAGGAGAAAATTACTCCCCCCAATTTGTCATTTTGGATAGAAACCCGAGAAAACAAACAGGTTGGGAATTGAGTTTGAAGTGGGGAGAAGCCACATAATTCCTAATATTGTCTGCGTTGGGCTGAGAGCGTAGCTGTGTTTACTATGGGCTCTGTTTTATTTTGATGTGTAATGGTCTGCGGTGACGGGCAGAGAGGGCCACTTACATATTCTGCTGCACATTTCAACCTCCAGTGTGATTCAATGTAAACTCTTATCACGTAGAAATTCTCTCTCCATTAAAATCCTTAATACAGAGTTACTTTTAATGTATTTTTTTCTGTTCTGATCTCATGAGTGTTGGAAGAAAAATAAAGTTGATGGACAGGTGGTTGTGCACAACCTTTTAAATTAGTTTTATTCTGGGGTTTATAAAAGATTACATTTGTTTTCTCATAAATATGTGGGGTAATTACTACAGACTGTGAAGTAACAGTAATAATTTCCATTCCATGGTCCATCGGTACAAATTAATAGCTGGGAAACTGTCAGTGTTTCCAGCAATCTCAGCTACAGCTCATCATGTTCGACGTCCCACTTCTTATTGTACAATGAATCCCAGTGCTCATCTGTTACCATTCAGGAAACAGCATCAGGACTTCACTCTTCAGTCGGTTTTATTAGACGAGAGGTCGAGGGACGACGAGTATCACGAGTTATCACATGTTTAAAACCCAATCCAAAATTTCTGAGGTTTTTGAAAGACTGGAACTGCTGTGCCCCCCCCCCTTTCCCTTGAAGTCTTTTTTTCCCTCCTAATTATTCTCAAATGGAGCTCTCCGGGTGTTTGAGAAATGTGCTGTAAAAGGTAAATATTGTATTTGAATGCATCGTCCAGACGTAGTCGGTAGTCACGCTACGCAGGCTTTTAAGCGTGTCTGTGCTTTCCTTTCCACCTCTCTGACTCCCAGTGACACATGGAGTAACCTGCACAACACACACACACACACACACACACACACACACACACACACACACTCTCACTCTCAAAGGACTCCAAACTCTAAGTATCCACATATGTACACTCACACACAGACACGCACAGACGTCTGCTTTGCATTCACGTTGTTTTGTGAATAAAACTTTTACACATTTTTCTCAACAAAAGAATTTTTAACCAAACTCTTATGTTAATAAAAGAATTAGTGCAAACTGTTTTCTCCCTTAATGTGGCATTTTCAAAATGAGTGTATCAGTAAAAGAGTTTAAAAGCAGTTTGAGAACATTAACCTCCACCAGTGTTGAAAAAAGATTTAAAAGGAAATTGTCTTGGGAATCACACTCATTTGCTTTCTCGCAGAGTCGATACAACTCATATTTGTATGCCACAGTTAAAGGAGATATTCAGAGCGTATCTATGATTCAGAGATTGTCTGCACAGGGCTCTCAACATGGAGGTGGCTGGCAGCTAACAGTGCTAAAAACGCTAACAAGAGCAACAATGCACGTGGTTGGGTTTAGGAAAAAAGAACAGGGTTTGGCTTCACAATCTTGGGACGCGAACACCGCTCTCTCTCTCGTGAGAGTTGGTGGTCTTTTGCCGCCTTAACATTTTCTCTTGTCCCGCCATGTTTCCCTCTGACGCTGCTTAAACTATAACGGCTACCGGCTGCGTATCATGCCGACGTTAAAGGACGCCTTTTTTCGCTGGTTTTTCGGGATTTGTCTGCTGGACTGTGTCCCCTTGCTTCCGGTCTTTGTGCTAAGCTAAGCTAACCAGTGTTATGTGTAGCTTAATAAATATGAGATTGTATTGTTCTTGACGTGTTACTCAGGAAGCAGATAGTATTTCTTAAATTGTTGAACTTTTGCCATGCTAACCCAACTTTAGTTCATTCAGCGGGGCATGAACAACACAAATGCTGAGACCATGTAATAAAGATGGACGACATGACTGCTTCATACAGGTAACGCCAAAACAGAGCAATCGCCCCCTGGTGGCTGGCTGCAGTATTGGTCATAAACTCCGCCTTTTCTGTCATTTTAGGTTGTTTTTATTACACTGCTGTGTGTTCTCACCACAGATTGACCAAAAGAATAAGGTCGTGGATACATGCGACCAAAATGAGTTTCGTCTGCGAGGCGGCCGGACTCAGCCATTCAGAGGGAACTCGAAGTAGAGCCGCTGCTCCTTCACTTCGAAAAGGGTCAATTGAGGTGGTCCCGGGAGCCTCCCTTTGGAGGTGCTCAGGGCACGTCCCACTGGTAGGAGACCCTGGGGCAGACCCAGAACATGCTGGAGGGATTATATATCTCATCTGGCTTGGGAACACCTTGGGGTCCTCCAGGAGGAGCTAGAAAGCGTTGCTGTGGAGAGAGACGTCTGGGGTGCTTTGCTCGGCCTGCTGCCCCCGGGACCAAACTTTGGATAAGTGGTTAAGAATGGATAGATGGATGTTCAAGTGTTCTTGTTTCTGATAAGTTCAATTTTAATTTATTTTGATGCCATAAGAAGAGGGTGTGGCATCATGATTGACAGCTTTGTGTGCCAATCGGAGTGCTCAAGATCAGTAGATCCCTACTGCACAGACTCTGGCTCCAAATGACATCACCAGCTCAAGATGGCAGCAGCCATATCCTGGATCTTTTGGCTTCATTTTTGCGCAGTGGGAGTAAATGGAGGGGCATCATCCATCTTTATATACAGTCTATGGTTGAGCCAGAGTTAGGTATATAGCTAATTTATATGTGCAGTCGCTGGGAACAACAAAGTCCCAAAGCTGCATTTGGACCCTGCCAAAACAAAGTCAAGTATCTCTCTATCTTTGTAAGCTACGTGCACACAGGATCCATCATTTCCACACCTCCCTTTCATTGTATATTAGCAGTTGTTCAATGCATTCTGGTAGCATTGTGTTTTGAGAGATGGGGTGTCATGTTGGCCGCTCCTCGTTTGCAGGCTACTTTATCCAAATCAGGGGCATCCAGCGCAACTTTCCACCTCTGCAAAAAACTTGAAACTCACTGTTTATCTAAAATGAAGACAGATTCAGCAGCTGTGTGGCTTATTTCTTCCCTCAGATGATTTCATCGACACATTTTGGCTAACTCGTTTTGTAGAATGAGAAAGTTTCCAAACGATGGTTTAAATCCTGGGAGCTGATTTTAAACCCACACCACCTATCGACACGCCCTTTAAGCTTTCGATAATGGGTAGTGGCACGACCCCTTGTGTCCAGAAATGCCCCTGTGGACACGTACCATTAGTAGATCTCGGCCTGGCTGGAGTCAGTATGGCACTGTCCTGACCCCGGGCAGGAGGGTCACTCATTCCTCAGTGTTTGTACAACAAAATCAAACTCCCTCACGCCTCATCTGCTAGAACATCCCACTCAGTACATCGTCTATTTTGGGCTTATTTGGCAGATATTTTTATCAGGAGGGCTGACGATCCACTGCTTGGTGGCATGCTTTCATGTCTCTGTGTCCTCCTGGAGGGCTCTGGGTAAACGCTGGGCAGGAATGTGAGGAAATCGTCGGGGACATCGGGGCACGTAGTCAAGAGAATTGGGGCAGTGATCGGGAGATAATGTTATGTGATGGGTGCTGTTGGAGGCGATGCAAAGTGGGGATTTGGGATTGAAATACGGAGGGATGTTCCAATAAACTGTAAGAAAGGAATGATGATTATCATAACAGTGTGCAGTTTTAGATAAATGATCATCGCTGCGCCCTACATCAGTGCTTTTCAGGAATTTTGCACAAGAGAAACAGTGAAAACAGTTTTTTAAATATCTAGGAAGAAGCCGTTTATTTTCACAACAACATCAGCAGAAGTTCAGTTTATTAGATGTAACAGCACCGTCTGATGTATCACTCAAGAATGCTAATTTAAATGGAAATAGCCTCTCTGAGTCTTCCAGTTCTATGTTTCCACACATCCCTCTGAAGGGCATGTGTTTCCATCACTCAAGGCCATGGCAAACTGGTCGCTCTCTGTTGCATAATTTTTGCCCTGTACTTAAGCAATTTAGGAAGTGTAAAAGCCCCGCTACATTTTTCAGAGGTGACCCTGACATATGACATCATGTCGGCTCTCGGGATTCTTGACAGATTCTTCGGGGTCTCGGGTAACAAGACGACAGATTGCAAACAGATCCGCTATTAGTTAGATCTTTTTTATTTTTATTGTGTCCTGTTAAATGTTTGTGCCCACTGCTAATAAGACTCACAAACAACATTTTCTTAACTGAGAAAACAAGCTTTTCATTTTGGATTAATCATCAGTGGAGCACATGAGTGAAAGAGGATGTTAAGCCTTGGATGCAACTTAAATTTTGGATTTTGGGGCATTTGGAGGACAAAATAAGCACTTTTACGAAGCTATATCGGGCTCTCAGAGCTGTGATGGGAATCACAATTTTCTGACATTTTTAAATTATTTGAAAAAATAATCAACAGAACATGACTAATGAAAGTAATCATAGTTGCAGCCAGAGCTGGCGGTAATATTATACAGTCATTTAAATGTTACTGGAAAGACTTTTTGTTCTTGGAGAGGGGAGCGGGGGCATTGTGATTCCACTTTATTACATATATCGTATAGTCTGATAGCTGGCAATAAGCTGAATGAGCAGGTGTGTTTGTTGTTTTTCTATGTTGGTTTGTTCTTCTGGAGGAAGCAGGAGCTGGCTGCCGACTTTTAAACTCAGTTTTCTCCTGTTTTATTTAGCGAGGGACGTCAGTGAATGTATTTTGGCTCCTTTTATTTCTTCAGGTTTGATTTGGTTGTTAAGTTAGAGATATTTTAGGTTGTTGTTTTGGCTCCAGCTCGCTCTGAAGTGTTAGTAATATACGAATATAATTGCAGATAAATAAGATTGTTTGCACAGTTGGTTCACATGGCTGCTTGGGACTTGGGGAAGATGGGGGCTTAGTTCATGCTACGTCTCAGTGGCCTGCGTAACATGGAAAAATTAGATGTAGTGAGCTTTAAAGTTTAATGAAGCACTGGAAATCATCTTTCTTTTTTCCCCACAATGTCTCTACAGAGCATTCTGCAGTATGAACATGCAACTTTCTGCACATTCCTGATTTCTTCTCATTCCCTCTGTCACTGTCTTTCCATCCATACCCTCCCATCTAAGTAAATCTACAACTGCAAGACTTAGGAGCAATTAATAACGTGTTAGGTACTGAAGTTAAATTTTCAACGATAACGTAAGAGGTGAATTAAACCTGAGCAAACCACAAATGTGAGTGAATTGTCCTGTGAATTTTATCCTCTTAATGGCTTCAGAACATCTTGTTAAAGGACTGCAGTTGAAAATTAGCCAGCTGGCTAACACTGGCACATTCACAGAAATGTTGATTTGTGTGCATTGTCCTTAAAAATAAAATAAGATAAATAAAAATAAACAAATGAAGAGAATATGAGCTATATATTCTTTATCTTTTTCAGTCACACACCTGATTTATATTATATGATTTCTTTTTTTTGTTTAGTAAAACATGGTGCAGATAAGTTATCACAGTCTTTAAAACATATTATTGTTTGTAACTCTGGTGTTTCTTTAATATATTTAACACCAAATCAAGACTAAAAGTCACACTGTCGACTTCAGAGCACAGCGTGTTTGTCACAGGCTTCATATAATAGCCTAAAAATAAGACCTTAAAATGGAGTTACTACTTAACATCACAGGCAGCCTCTGAGTCCCTGTGGGAGCACTTTGAAGGAATATTCATGATATTATAATGATTTTTCCTCGGGCTTAAGAGCACTTTACATTCAAAACGCATGAAGCAAAAAAAACAGCAGAATCTCTTTTACAGATGCGTTTCAACGCCTACTTACAGTGTCTCCGTGCTCGCTGGAAACCTGGGGAGAATATCAATGTCAAGGCAGGAGATGGTGTGAGTCTCCCACTCCATGCACTCGCAGACAGCAGGGCAGGAGTCAGCAGCCTCCGACGCGCCGCGGATGGGCAGACTGACGAGCGTCAACAGGGCGCATGTTATCACCTGCATGCTGCAGCGCTGCTCGCTGACACTGTCGGCTCCAGATACCCACACACTCGCTGCTGACAGTCCTCTTGGTGTCCACAGCAACAAGTGTGTGTATCAGTTCTGAAGCAGGCCAGTCTGGTGTGTGATGTTTGTTTGTGGTGGGTAATCCTCAGGTGGAGAGAGCTGGGCTCAGTTTGTCTCACAGGGCCCCGGGAGTCTCTGAGAGGAGGCTGTGAAGGTGGGGATGCTGTAGGACGGACAGCTGCAGCTCTGTGGTGGGTTTGGAGGTGGTCTTCAACTTGAGGGGAGGGTGGACTTCTGAGGCACTCTTGTGTTGGACTGGAGAATATTTCCTCTCCTTGTGTTTTTCCCTCTTGAGTCTTGTGTTTTATTGTGTTCTGTTCTTCACAGTAAAGTTGAGGTAAACTAAGGTAAACAATATATTTCTCTGAGGGACTGTTCAGTACTGTCAGAGGAGAGGGTGGCTGAGGTGTGACCTCTTTTTGTGTGTGTGTGTTTTTGACCCTCCCCAAAGCTACAAATATTTTTCTTTGAGCCTCCCGGGGCAACTGGCAGAAGTGCATGATGATCCCTCCACCAGAAATTAGTTACTAGAATTTAAAAAATGATGTTTGAAAATTAAAAATTTGCAACAAAATCCTGGAGCTGAAAAAAGCTTTGGTTTTTCACTCTGTTATTTTTGGCAAAATTTTAAATGATTTTGGTAAAATATCGCTAATTTAAGCTAAAATTGGTCTTTTTTTTTTCCAACGGAGGCATTAGTCACACATGATGTGTCCAAGAACCGTCAGAAATGTTAAAATCCAATGGTTGTTTCTGTCTTTACAGTATCTGGCTATTATACATGGAAAACTAAAGAAAACAGGCCTTCTAAATGCATATTTTCATCAAAAATTGGCAGTAAAATCAATACAAAATACAGCCATGTTAAGTTGTGTGTCCCTCCCCTAAG
>JAPZEB010000010.1:6627939-6646274 GCA_029783705.1 Chaetodon striatus
CCTTTCTCCTGAAGCCAATCTTCTACTGGCCGGGTATATTTGAACGGGATTTTCTTATTTGCCATTTGATAGCGCTCAATGTCGCTGTTGCCTTTAAAGTTTGAGAGTTTAACAAACAGCTTGAAACAGTTGGCAACAGCAACAGACATCACACATTTATACAGTGGTTTATAATGAGTTTTATCTTTGTTTAGAAATATTTATAAAAGCTTTATGATGATTTTTTTTCAAGTAGCTTTAGTTTAAATGTTTAAAATTCATATTTATACAGCACACTCCACACCAATATTTAACAACATATCCATGGATTAAAAGCACAACACATATCCATATGAGAGAGAGCTTAAACAACCTGCAAGAAAAGGTAAAAACACAGGAAATACATCACAGATCCTATGATACATCCATCATATTACATAATAAGACAAAAGGAGGGATAGCAAATGGTTAAAGAGGTAGACATGCATTAACTGCCTTTCTCTGAAGCAAATTGGGGGTAATTAATGTGCACTAATTCTCCCACTGGACACCACCTGCTTTTACATTTCAAGGGCCAAGAAATGATTTGGTTTAGTAGCTTATTTGGAAGCAAGGAGCAGTGTAGCAGGTTTGCATGTGGAGGGGTGCAACGATGGGGGAGGAAGTGGTAATTTGAAGTACTGTGGCCCTATTGGGAGCGAAGTCCCACAGTGACACAGATTCAAGGAGGACAATGCATACAAATGAGATCATTACTGACGTGGTGGGAGGCCTTTTGGGCAGAAAAAGTGCTGCACCCCAGCTGCCACATTCCACTCTTCTGAGACCGTGGCTAACGTGTTCCAGGTATATGGGAATTAAGGATAATAGGCCGCCTTTTACAGGGTTTGTTGAGTGTGTACTTAGTGTTATTTCTGGCATGATACGATTTCCCGTCGTGAATGCGCCAGGATGCAATATTTTGTCATTCCCTGTGAAAGGCGCCACGAGTCTGTCGACGCTGAGAATTGAGACGTTCAGCTCTGCCTTCAAACACCTCGAGGTGTGACAAAAGACTGTGAAGCCTGTATAGAATTATGACTGACACCATGATGTCACCCAGTTCCCATGTGGGAAGGTATTTGGAAGAAAAAGGCACCAGTAACGGCATCGTTTATAACACAAGTGAAAGGGCAAGGCTTTATAATTGTGAGAAAAGACCTTCTGGAAATGTGTCCTGTCTGGCTGCTGGAAGCCTCTCAGGTGATTTATCTTTTGACAACATCATACACACACTCTCATGGGGATTCACCTCACTAATGTCTCTTTTCCACCAAACTAGCTCTGGTTCTTGAACCCGTTCTGTTGAGGATTAGTGGAACCTTGGTGCTGTCTAGACAACCAGCCCATGCTTTTTCCAGTTGTGGTTAGAACCATTATAATCAAGGATGTTGTGATCAAAACGATTTACGCAAATTCAGCCAATGCCTGTGAATTCTGTGGGACCTTGCATGTTTGTACAGTCACTAAAACCTTGCAGCAAATTTCTCTATTTAAAACAGGTAAAATCTCATTTTTTGCAGAGTTGTGTGCAGTGTATTGATTTACACTTCCTCTCCTGGCCCCACCCTCTGTTTATCATGAGAAAACTGCTGCACCTGTGATGGAGTCACATACACGGTGACAGGGACAACTGTTAGCATCACATGGCTAACATTACCCAATGTTTATTAATTGGTTTAATAACAGAGTTGAGCTGTTTCTGTGTCTGTGACAGATTGTTGGGATTGTTTATTGGCTTGGTGTTGGATGTTAACTGATGAAACTCATTTCAGCTCCTTGTATCCACGATCTCATTCTTTCGGTCACTACCCAGAGCTCATGACCATAGGTGAGGGTTGGGATGTAGATGGACCGGTAAATCGAAAGCTTGAAAATATAAATCGAAATGACGGTCTAATGCAGTGCCCGCATTACTGCAGAAACCGCAACCTATTTGATGTCACAAATAGATTTTTTTTTATTCTGAGGGAAACACTTAATGCGTATAATAACAGGCTCTGAATCTGAGACAGCAATGTAACTACATTTCCAATTTTCATTTCCTCCCGCAATGACATTGCAACAAAATGCCTAAAAACACGCATCGCAATTTTTTTAGAAAAGCTGCTGTGAAATCAGGTTTTTCAGACGGCAACAATCACAAGAGCAGCTCTTGAAAACCAGGAGGGACTGATAAGACCACTGTGCGCTCGCTTATTCCGATGTGTTCTCACTTAACGTCTTTATTGTTATCTTCTCCATCTTCTCTTTCCAACCTGTGCAATATGACATGCCAAGTGATGTCATCATAGTTCGTACTCAAGGTTAAGAAAAACCTGCTATGGTTTTGGTTCCAGTTGGGATCCAACTTTTTGAGTTTGGAACTAATTTAATTTTGGTAATAAATATTAATAAAATTAGAAGCAGGAACCAGAACAGAACCTTTTCCATGTTGGTGGTAAAGGTGTTTAAGGGTCTGACTATTTCTTTCAATGATGCCGACGATGCTTGTCCTCATACCTATAAATCTTTCAGAACGTCTTTATGGTCTTGATTCTACTTGCTGCATATATCTGATTCTGAATTGTTCTCACCTGCTGATTAAAATTGTGCAAAAGACGTGACGCACACCACAGTTACATTAAACCATTCATTAATCCACTTATGGTCCGATGTAGCTACCATAAGCTTGTCTCAGTTTCCTCTCCTCCCCTCAATTCTATCTTCCCATCGTTCCTCTCTACCTTTCAGAGAAAAACCAGCCAAGTGCTCAGTTTACAGCCAGCTGGGAAGGAGTGTGGATATGGCTGCAAGGGAGCTCAAGGAGCTAAAGGACTGTGTCTGCAGCGTGCCAGCAGGTTAATCAGCTACTAGCAGGGCTCCCTCCCCATTCCTTTGATCTCAAGCAGGTTTCGGGTGGCTGCCAAATACACTCTCCTCTGGACAAGGGCCACAGAGGGAGGCATGATGGTTGCATGTGAAACCAGAGGACGGACGGAAAGGTGAGGAGTTTGGGAGAGTAGGTGGAGGCATGGATTGGGGCGGGGATAACAGGGGAGGGAGGATATGCAGCATCTACAAACTGTCACTCATATTGTCACTTAGCAGGGGTGAAATCATCTGAAACTGAGAGAATGGGGTGTAAGCTCGCCCTGCATCGCTAATGGCATGGTCTCAGGTATAGCTCTTACATTGTTCTGGGTGATTAATGAGGTGACAGTCCCCCCGTAATGAATACACCACAAGCTAATTGTCCAACTAATGAGAAAAATCTCTCTAGTTTGTCAATTTGATATTCAATTTCTAAAGGTGACTGCAGAATGGATGACCTTGCCAATAAAAGCACTACTGTTTATTATACGATCACTCTGCCTTCAAGGTTTTTTTATTTTTCAAAGCAGAGTGGACACATATTTCCTCAAAGATTTTTTCATCAACCTTTCAGCACAAAGAGGAAAGTGCAATTTACCACCATTATATGTTTGATGTTTTGTCACTGCCAGAGAGCCCATTCTGAGTGTAATCAATATTACCTTTTTTTGGGTCACACATACTCTTCAGCTATGCAATTACTGGGGTGATAATCATAGTAATTTGAGCGTTTTATATGTAAACTATGTTTAGTTGTTTTCTGGTTTTGTTATGAATCTCAGGCAGAGAAAGCCTCATTTCTCTTTCCTTAATACAGACACTTAAAGGGTAACTTTGTTATTTTTCAACCTGGACTTTATTTTCCAATGTTTTTGTGTCTAAGTGACTAATGGGAACAGCAATTTTTAAAATTAGTCCTAGTCCTGAGCGAGAGGGCTGCAGGTGGCAGCCGTGAAACAGGCTGCAATGTAACGGCGCGGGCGTGTTCACACCGACAACATACGTCCACTAAAAGTGTTTTTGCCACTGACAGGCTCAGATCCTTACTCCTAGTGTCTGACAGGATCCCTTCAGAGACAGGCCTTGTAGAAAGAGTAACATTCTTTTTGTTTATAGAAACAACAGCCCCAAAATTACTATTGCCAAACCAGCTAGACTCCATTTAAAGAAACAGTATTTTAGTGAGTATGGAGGCAGCGTATTTTCACATCTAACTGGTTGAATTAAGGATTTATTTCAACCAAACCAGAGTTGGTGATTGTTGGAACAGCTGAAGAAAGACCCAAGACTGTTTTAATGAATTTTATTTATTTTCTATCTACTTTGAATGAAGTGTGTTTTATGAGGATAAAATAACTATTTATTTAAATGGAGTCTGGTGAGTTTGTTGAGAGCAATTTCAGGGCTGTTTTTTGGTTAAATAAAAAGTATCTTACTCTCTTTTCCATTATGTGATAAGATACTTTGAATAATGTTCTGAGCTTGTCAGTGACAAAATTAAGCACTTTGACAGTGAGCTGTTGCCCTGACTGGTTTCATTGCAGCCTGTTTCGCTGCTTCCAGCCACAGCCATCTCATTCTAGTAACTTCAACACATTCTCACTCAGACCTCGTCACATATCGACGTCTGGTCATGGACCTTGCACATCCTGATACGACGTGAAAGGTACCCTGGGTGTGCTGGATGTTGACATTCTGGTCAATGAAGTGTCATGTCAAGTTCGGCCTGTTACATGCATTGTCTTCTTTCAAAACACACTTCTGTTTTCACAGGAAATGTAAGTTTGCATACAGTCTCTTTCAAAATAAATGCACTACGTCAGTACAACAACGCACGTTGATTTTTTTCCCCTCCAACAACTAACGCACATGGTTGGGTTGAGGCATCAAAAAGACGCGGTTAGGTTTAGGAAAAAAGAACAGGGTCTGGCTTTATTATCATAAGGGACACAAACACCATTTTCCCTGCTGAAAGTTGGTGTTTGTTGGACCCATCCACCACACCTTCCGCCCGCCCTACTCTGGCTTTTCTTAACTTTCGTTCTTGTCCCACTGCGTTTCCCCCTGCAGGTAAGGATAATTGTAAGTAATATATAGGTGCTCCCGTGCAGAGGTAGGTTTTTTTTGTAGAACTATGGATATTAGAGTAAGCTTAGTTAGGTTCAGTGGTAGATTTAAAGATTTGTAACATCAGAAATATGGACTTTGGTGCAGGCGAGCTTGATACATTTCAACTACAAGAAATTAAAACATGGATAAATTAAGTTAGATAAAATGTTTGTGGCCATTAGGACCTCGCAAAATAGGACTACTTCATGACTTTGAAGACCTAGTATTTATTGAATTTAGGAGATTTAAAAAGATTTTTTAAGAACCTGCAGTGTTGACCTCCTGTGTTGACAACTTACTGTGTTTTTTTCTACATGTGTATACGTGCAAAACATTAATGAACGACCTCCTATTTTGTCTGTAACATACCGGGTTTCAGCACATGCATATTTCACATTTTGCTGCATGCATTTTGCATGCTAAGTGGCTGAATGCAAACCTGTTTAATTCTGTAAAAGACCTATATTTGTATAATTTATGGCTGTTTTTGTGTTCATATACAGTTTGTGTGTTTCCCTTTTAGCCCTAATGTTTCACCATTTTTTTCTCCCAGCCAAAACAATGTCTAAATGTTTCCCCTTTGGTGGCAGCTATTCAGTCAACACAAACACTGGCACGGCGACAGTCGTCTGCTGGTCGGTCGCTCGTTCTATTCAGTTTGCTTGCCAGACTAATCTCTCTGGGGTTCCGTCACAGGGCCAGTGCTGAGAGCGCATCAAAACTGTGAAAATGGCTACTGTGACAGGCTCCTGGCATTCTCTCTATTTGGGGATGATGAGTACATTTGATATACTGCGGCCCTGTCCAAAAATCATCATTCCGCAGCTCGGCTCCATAGCTAGCTGTTGCAGCCCCCTGGTTATGAATATCCTGTGCCACCCACCTCCCTTCCAATTTACACCTGACTTTCATCTGTGTCTTTCCTTCTCTCTCTGGCTGTTCATCTGTCGACCCAAGTTTCGTCTATTCTTTCTCTTCAGCCCACGGTCCATCCAGCTATCCTCCGCTCCTTCATCTGCTCCCTGCTATTCTCTTTCTCTGCAATACAATCAGCCCTACTTGCTCCTCAGACCTTTTCAGCTACAGCCACAGTTCTGGTACTTTTCACTCACTCTTTATTCCTTTTCTCATCTGTCTGTCTATACGTTAGCTCCTTCTCCCTTCTGTCAACTTATTCCAGTCATCTGCTCCATTAAATGCCTCTGTGTTCCCTCTGTGGCTGCATTTCTTCTCTATTCACCCATGTCCCTCTGCTTTGGTTCCCCTCTATCCTCCTTCCATTCTCTCTCAGACGTCAGACAAAGCCAGAGAGTAAATTCATCATTTATCAGGTCGCTCTGAAATTTATGGTGTTGAAAGGATGAATTAGACTGGCGGCTTTTACACTCAGCTTAGTCTGAGTTCTGAGAGCGACAGAGATTGTGTCTCAGATAGGGCTAATCATGTTTGGCCCCGGGGACGCGTGGGGATTTATCTCGTTCCCGAGGAATTGTTTTGTCTGAATTTCAAGACAAAGATTGGCAGATATCTTGAAACGGTGCTTCTCATTGTGCCTGTTTCAGGTTGTGGGAGTCGTAACATTGTGTGCATCTGTGCATGGATAAAAGGTCTTTGTGTGTTTGAGACCAACCCTCTTGTACCTCACTACAAATGATGGAACACACACACACACACTTTCCCCGAGGCCCAGGCAGAGTAGTTAGGCCAATGGTCATTCATCTGAGACAGCGCCTGAACCTCGGCCAGCTCCGGCAAAGTGTGATGCACAATTTCCGCCCGGCTCGGTCTAGTAATTCTTTGATTCAAAGATTCAAACTCATGCAAAAAAAGATCATGTAATCCAAAATCAAAGAGTACAAGGATTCGGAGTGTTATATAAGGAAATTGGAACCCTCTCACTAAACAAAGACAAGCCCCTGCAGTAATGTGGGTTGTCACAAAAGTACACACGATTGCAGGAGAGATGCACGGCCCTGATGAACGCCGAATGGGAAAAAAAAAAGAAAAAAGGACAAGAAATGCGGATAAAAAGGAATTTGAGGACAAAAAAAGAATGGAGATCTGAGAGGGCACTGTTAGAGGAGGGGGATAATTAGAGAAAGGGAGAGACAAAGCAGTCAACACACACATACACTCAATGCCCACATGCAAACACACACTGCACTCACCTAAGCTGTAGAAGCCTGATGGAAACGCTGCTGTATGGGATCAGTGTGGTTATATTGTTGTGTGGAAGAATGGGAGTGAAGCGCAGATGTCCTTCTCTGTCTTATTCTTCAATAGTCCCAGCGTTCAAATTCTCAATTGTTATCTTGTAAACTCGTGTGTGATAATCACTGTAGTGATGGGCTCGCTGGACGTTGTGTGTAGATTAAATATTAGTTTACAAAAAGCAACCCAATCGCCAGAACAAATGTTGGCTTTGTATTTTTCTACAAACCACGAATATCTTACATTTGTTCATTACATTTGTAGCGGACATGCTGTAACTTTATGTTTTAATATCAGGGCTTCCTACACATTCATTTATTTGTGGCGGACTGCCACAATTAACAATTGCCGCCATGTTTAGATTTTCGATTTTTGGAGCTGGACTGTTTATTAGATTCGCAGTTCAAATATATTTATTTGTGGAACAGAACGGCAGCGCAGAGAAGGTGAAACTTAATCTTCAGCACACTGGGTCTAAAGTTTGCTTTTACTCACTGACAGCCACTCCTCTCATCCATCGATCTAATCTGATCAGCTCTGATTGGATTGGATCAAGCGATTAATTATCCACACCGCTACTCAAAACTCCATGATCTGCTGCTGAAGGAAAAAATATATAAACCGAAAATGAAGAAACTGTGGGTGGGGAGTGGGCGAGAACACAAATAATCAAAGGTGCCTGAGCTGGTCGTGTGGACGCTCAGCAGCTTCTGCCTGATCAGACAACCAGCAGTCTGGCAAAATATGCAAAGAACGTTCAAAAGAAACATCATTCCGGAGCTGAGGATGGAGCTGACTGATAGCAACGGGGAATTTGGATATGTGGACAGATGATTACTGCAAAATCCTTGTGTCACTTTGCATTACATCAACAACAAGTAGAAGCTCAGTGAGTGAGTGCTTTGCACATCTAAAAGGAAGGCGGAACGGCAAAACGGTGTGTTTAATCACGGGTCGGGTCACAGGACTTCTATTAACGGGTTAGGGCGGGTCAAGATTTGACTTGGAGATTATTATGGGTAATGGGTTGGTTCTGGTACTGAGCTTTGAGGGTGCAGGTGGGTGTGGGTTTGAAAAACTGGATCCCAGCAGGATTTGACATTAGAAATAACTCTTAATATAATGCATATCAGTTCAACACAATATAAACTAAATAATTAACATATAGTTGACTAACTTGTCTCCAACAGTTTCAATCAAAACTGAACATCATCATCCTTGTAAAGGTCAACCTGGTCCCACTCCGAAGTCGTCGAATACCTTTGTTTGGTCAGTGACACTGACAAAAAAACTGTCCTTTCAAGTCGGCTTGATATGGAGCCGGTCGCCATTATAGTGTAACGTCACCCAGTGGAGTCAGGGGTAAATGTGGCTGGACAATAACGTAAGTTAAGGGGGCAAAAGTGCGAGTAGGGACAACAACCACTGACTTTCACTCAGGAGGCCGGTGTTTGCTTCCCATAAGATTGTAAAGCCAAACCCTGTTCTTTTTTCTTAAACCCAACCACGTGCACGTGTTGGCAAATTGTAACCACGTACATTTGTTGCTGAACGGAAAAAACATCAATTTGCGGTGTTCGACCAACATCGTGCGTTTATTTTGAAAGAGACTGTATGTAATCTGTATATTTCCTGTGAAAGTGTAAAGGTATTTTGAAATCAGACAATGCATGCAACAGGCTGAAGTTTACATGAACATATGTGGAACATACGCACCCAGGGTACCTTGCATGTCATAGCTCGACATGGAAAGTCCGTGACCAAACATTGAAGTGTGAAGGTCAAAGTAAGAATGTGTTGTAAAGGTAGAAATTATGAAAAGAAGTTATTTTGAGTATTTATACAGAATTACAATAAATTTTACAAGTGTACCTAATAAAGTGACCACTGAGTGTAGATTTATTTAAGTATATAGCATAACATGATGCACAGACTCAATTATTTAAAAAACTGAGTAAGTACTCTCAATATCAGTATCTTTGCTGATCTTCTTTGCCCAACATTATACAATGTTCTAAGTATAATTTTTTTAAGGTTCTCAAACGCCTAACTGCCTGCTCTGACCTGTAACATTCTCATGACTGGCTGCTGCTAAAGAAACTTTTCTGATCTGATCTTCTACTCCACACTTTGCACAGTTGCTCAGGGAAATGTTGCTCATTATACAAATGGAAAGACTCATTGTGCAAGAACCCAACGCACAGAACTACGGAGGCCCTGAGAGGCAAGGTGTAAAAACATTTTGGCGGGCAATGTTTGCCAAAACTTAAGTTTATCTCCTATGAGATATTAGCTCCTAAGATAGTATAGTAAAATAATTTGCCAACATTGCCCCCCAATTTTTTTTTTTTCACCTTGCCTAGTTTTCCTGACTCTGACCTGTGTGGCTATCAAACATGACCTGATTGTTTGTGTCACCTCAGATGTGAGCACTGTGATAACATCAAGTAATGACTTAGTTGTTGTCTTTAATTGTGGCAATGACAATAAAGATCTATTCTATTCTAATTGTCTGACAGCATTTTTGTTCTATCTAGTTTAACTTTCCTCTTATTTCTTATTTCTTTTTTCTTATGTCTTTTATTTTGAAATTCTCAAACTGTAAACTGTAGTTAAAAAAAAAAAATGAAAAAAAAGTGTTTTAGCTAGTGTATCTAAAACTCATTTTTTGAAGCTAAGATTAGAAGCTGAACACTCCCGGTGAAATGTTGGTAATAATCTCATAACGCAGAGGGAAACTGTTGGCACACAATTACTGTTCTGAAAACTGTGATGGATGGTTAGCTTGGGTAACAATTTTACTGTTTACTTTTCTTTTCCAAATAATTTTAGCTTCCCTGGAGTTTGACTGCTCGTGCATCTTGTCTTGCTTCACGTCATCACTTTCCCAGATGTCAGTCATTAACTTAGTGAGTATAATATTATAATAACAGTTCAAACTGATGACTGAAACTACAAATATATGGCCCAAATTAAATTAGGCACAATCATTAATGACGGAGTCACTCCAGACTAAAAGGTAATGTGTCTAAATCTGACCCAACATGGTTAAGTGAATAATTAAAATCAGGTCATAGTGTAAAACCTCCGGCTGCCATTTAGAGCAGATACTAACGCCTCAATACTTTGGTCGTCCAACTTTGCAAACACCACTGTTTAGATGTCCAATTTACACGCCCCGGGCTATTTTGCAAGCAGCTTTGAATGACAAGCAATCCACCAACACCTCTGTTCTCACCTATTCCCTACCAGGGAGAGAGGGCATGCCCAGATCCGGTAACTGTTTATTGAACGACCTGAGAGCCTTGTGGCGGCTGCTGCCTTCAAGTAAAGCATTAGGAGTGTGGGAAAGCAGTCGATGAGTCTGCACCCTAACATGTAATTACTCATGAGATGACAACGCCTTTACAAGGGAGAGAGGGCGGCGAAAAAAAAATCAATCATCGTTGAATTACTATCACTGAGTGTCCTGCAAATTACCTGTGCAGGAGAGAAAAAGAAATTACCACGCATTCGATCCCTCTGACCTCAAACTCCATTCCAAGACAATGGCAGGCGGACAGAAAAGGGAATAAACCTCAATGGAATCACATGGAAGGAATCCAAAAGTGAAAAGCCGGAGCTCTTTCTGTGGTGCATCCCTCAAACTGAGACGCAAACCCTACAGACATTTAGCAGTGATTTTTGAAAGGATGCTGGTTTTGGATCATAGATATTGAGAGACATATTGATAGAAGACGAGAAAACAACCACTGAATACTTATGCAGTAGCACTTTTATATCATTATGAAGGTGGTGGGGGTTCAGCTGTTATCTGAAATTACTGGCTATTAAAGATGGAGAGTAGTTGAATTCTTGTGTAAAACAGGCCCGAGATCTAAAGCCCAGTTTAAACTAGGGATGTCATGAGAGCTGATACTTTGGTACCAAGTTGATGCCAAAATTCTGAAAACATGATAGTACTTGTTTTTCTCCAATACTGTGGGTACTGGGGACAGACTGCAGCAGCGTGACGAGGCGTTGAGCATCAATTCTGCGCTGAGCACTACACTGTGTCATTTCTTTCTGATTGCAGAGAGTTAAAAAATGTTTGGGTTAAAGGCTGCACTGGTCACTGTCACTTTTTACCCTGCTTGCCAATCATAGTGGAAGAGGGGCGGGGCAAGTAGTCTCCCACAATGTCCAACTGTCACATCCATAAATTTCAATAATAACAAGATCCTGAACGGCAAGATGATGCCTATTCTTTCCAGTAGAGTTGCTCGCCTGGCGCATATGCCAAAAGTAGTGTTTCTCCATCTGGCCCCGCCCACTAATTCCTGCTTGGCTCATAGACTTTACATTTTGATGTCACAGACTTGTACTTTGTGTTTGAGTTGGATCACCAGGGATTAATATAAGATTTATTTTAATTTATTATTTTTTGTAAAATTAATCAGTGTATGTTTAAATACATAGGATTTATGTTTTTTTGTTTTGTTCTGTTTTTACCGTGGTATCAAATTTGGTAGAATTGTGGAATGTCACTAGTATTTTATATCAACTTCTAAATTTCTGTATTGTGACAAGCTTTGATCCTTTGATGGGGTCTAAAAAAAAAATCAGGCCCCACCCTACATGAACCAACACAGTTTCTGTCTAAGCCTGGCCCGAACTATGGCAACAGTTTTGGGGCCAAGTCTAATTAATGACCTTATTTTGTACAGTACAAAAAAATATATATTTTTAGTATGAACCACTTGTGTTATTTCAATAGTCTGTCGTCGGCTCTGTGGCTCCTGTGCAACAGTTCGGCAGAACAGACTGTGCCCCTCAAGGAGTCTCCATCTTTGAATGTGCCACCTCCCACCCCCAGCCCTGAAACCAATGGGTTGGGTCAGGCCCAATCGGGCCCCGGCAGAGAATCAAATTGCAACATGCCTAGTTAGGACAAAACATTAGCAACAAGGCGAGATGAACCTTGCACCTACTCTTTCTGCAATGTTATATAACCTGAGAGTTTGCACCACTGCGACAACATGAAACAGTGTATCGTCTGCATAGAAACAACTCTCTGTACTTCCATTCTAACTTTCCACTTTTCTGGCTTTTTTTGTAGCTGGATATAATTTGAAGCGTCTTTAACTATGAATGAGGATAGAGCGGGTAGTTTCTACAGCTGCATTTTGTCGTAGTGACAAAATGGCAAAAAAAATAAACAAATGAGAGGGTTGAGATTTGTGGACGTCCATTTTGATCTTATTTGAGTACATTTTAAGGCTTGCGTCATACGGACAGGGCTGTTTCTCAGATAAATTGATAAGGTCATCCTCTCTTTCTGCCATCCAAAAGTCTGCCATTTAAACCAGCTGACAGTTTGTAACAGTTTTAATCAGCTTCATTACAAGCTGATTGGCTAATGAAGCAGGTGACCTGTCTTACATTCGATGAGCTAAACTGCAGTTGACATCAGCCGACTTGAGTCGAACTGACACTGGCCAGTTCACATCACTGCAACTTTTCTTCTGCAATGCTCTAAAACAGTTTTGTCTAATCAGAAATCTTTGGTCTGAACTGGATTAAAGTAGCATTACTAAAACTACCTCTTTGTCCGATTAGTTCACCTCCTTCACTGAGAGTAAATGTGTATGTGATGGCGATGTCACTTGTGTGCATGTTTTGTGCCACATGTTATGGAGTTTCTCAGTATTTTCCAGTATTAGTGCGGCTGAAATGCAGTTATGAAACCCGTCTAACTTCATCTGGTCAAAAAAAAAAAAAGCGAAAGACAGCCAACGGCAAAAGAAAGCCAGAGACAGAAGAGATTAGCATCACCTGCGCTGGCATTGAACCAAACCAAAACAGCGTGCCAGGTCACGCCAGGAGACGACGCTGCCCTGTCCTCTGTGAAGGCATGCAACTAGGAGCATGCTGTAGGGCTGCTGAGACATAGGGCTGAGAAGTGAAAGGGATCAACTCGTATTTGTTTGCTCCTCACCATTGGGTAGCGTCAGCATTTTTGCACTGTTGCTCTTTTCTTTTAATCTTAGCTAGTGATGCACAGTTGTATTTCTGGACACATTTTCTGTTCACATTAGCTTCACATCTGGTAATATAACACTATTCAGTCTTCAACATTATTCTACATCTGTTTCTGTCCAATTATGTCTGGCTGCTACGGCACAATTTTACCTCGGAGATCAATGAAGTTTCATATTATCTTTTGTCATCCCAACTTCTCCTCGCCTCAACTGCCACTTTGTGCCCATGTTGCTTCCCCGTGCGTCTGCTCTGTTTGACTGAGTGAAATTGAAGAGTGGGTAATAGGGAACGAGGAAACAAAGGTGGCCTCTCCTCAGCTGGCTGGCAATGTAGACACAGATATCAAAGACCAGGAGAACCCAATTTAATGGACTGTTAAGTAAAAGCGGGAGAGGATTTTTTTCCCTTTCATTCCTTCTCCTTCTCAGCCTTTCTCTCACTCCCTCACCTAGCTGCCTGAGTGGCACATCTCTGCTCCAAATGAAGGGAGTGCCTGAGCCTCCAAATGGAGCAGCCTCTGTTTGATGACCCTATTTGTATTCTGCTGCTGTGCTGCTTCTGCTGACCTGGGAGTGAGAGATACAGGCAGGCAGCAGCTTTATCTGGCCAACAGGCCACCCTTGGTTTCTGCCTCTATCCTCTCCCTTGCCTGCCCACCGACCAAATGCCTCTCGGTGCCTTTCAATCCCTCTCCCTGAAATGAACCGGCCAGATGTTGCACAGTTAATGCCTGGTGCAAGACAAAAGATTCTAGCTCTGTGTGCTCCCCTCCTGTGGAGTCAGGTGTGAGGGCATGAAAGTAGAGAAGTTGTTTGAGGCATGGTTTTTCCCCAGGAGTATAGTGTGTGCCAGCTAATGCTGCTGCATGCTTCTTAGTCTTCTGACATGTTTTACCCAGAAAAAAGTGAATCTTGTTTTTTATTCTTGGTTGTGCCCTTTGGTTAAACAAATAGGTGGTGTCCAGTGGTTTTTAAACTCTAATTTTATTCTAACTCTTCCAAAAATTCACCAGAAAGAGAAATAAGAGGGGCAGTACCTGTAGGAAAGTGTTCATTAACTGGCCAGTTGTCCACCTGCAAGGTGGCGTTACCCCCGTTCCTGGTGAATCGGACCAAATGGTATTTGCCATCATTTACCGCTGTGGTTGTCTCCTTCACACTGATGTCCACCGTCCCGATGTTGAATGTCACACCTACTTTGCCTTGTTCCTGGAAAAGACACAAACAGAAGAAGAACAGAAGAAATGAGTGGTCTGATTCCAGCATTGAATTAATCCAAATCTTTGAATACACTACTTTACTGAACCGCTAATTGGCATCAAATGCACAGAGCTCTACTTCTCAATAAATCACATCTCTTGCAAATTTGAAAATTTGAGCTGCTGCTGTGCCAAGATTCCACCTATTGTTGTGCAGTAACGAATTAATTATACAATAAACTAACTGTAAAAAGTTCAATAAAGCTACTTGGATGAATGCCCTCGGCTGGTGCTAATGGTGAACTACTCAGAGAACCTGAGGACGCTAGCGCGCTACGCTTCATTATACCACTGTAATGTGATGAAAATAGGCTGCCAGCAGAGATTGTAATGATGAGTAATGCTCCCTGCAGCCTGTCACTGCAAAAAACTGGCAGGACAGATGCCTTTTTCTGCTGCGGTCCTTACAAACTGTATGAATACCATATGTTTTGTTTAGCTCCTAATGCTAAACCAGTTTTACCATGTCCATAAATCGTGATCCCTCCCCATCATTCCCTGACTCATCTCCCCTCGACCTCACTAATTTTCATGAGCTGCCACTGTGTTTTATTGTGACTGCTTGCGTATTCATGGGCATGTAGGCGTTACAAGCAAAAGGTTTTAGAGCGGAGGCAGGGCTTGAGTGAGTGGCGAAGGGGAAGGGCTGTGTTTTCTGTGTCATTTGTTTTAATCCCCCACAGGGAATCTCTCAGTGTAATTACCTACTTTAGAAGCCCGGAGCAGAGGGACCGTTTCTCATAACAAAACCAAAATTAAGAAGACTTGCACAGGGGGGCAGACATATTGTTAACTGATCAGCTGAGACACTGGCCTCGCATGGCTAACTGTTACAATGCAGAACTTGATAATGTCAAGCTGAATTTAACAGTGCTCCTTGCTACTGATACACTGCAGGATTGCTACAACTTCAATGACACAACACTTGAACTTGCTGATCTGTATTTAACGTTACAGGCTCTTTATATCGTAGGAGTGCACTCAATAAGGCCACTTAACACAGCTTCTTGTGCTCTTACATTCTCAAATATTCTCCATGTCGGAGAATATAATAATACTATACCACCAGATTATTATAACAAGCTGCAGTGTACAGTAATAAATGAAGTGTGTCATTTTATTGGCGCCGACATGACCTTAGACTCTAGGTTTTGTTCTCCGGCAGCACATTTTGCTGAGTTAGTTTACTCTTTACAGATTTTTGCTGTATTCATAAATAGGGGAAAGAAACAGATATGAGGCTGACAAAGAACAAATATTACCTTTTAAATCAAGTTTCTTCCTGCATTTCTACTCCTTAAGTAGAGCACCTAGAAAACCTTGGAAGACAGCAGACAGCTCTCCTTTTATTTCTCTATATTAGGATCTTGTTTTTGTTTCTTAGCAGGTACAGGAGGGCAGGAGTATATTCTCGTCTAAATTTAAGGTGCAGTTAATCCAGCGGAAAGGTAATCTTTCTTCAAGTTTTTAAGAAAGTAGAAAGTTGTCCAAAGTGTGCAGTGAAATGACATTGTGTGCATGGAGTCAGCAGTGACTGTGCGTACTGTAGTTTCCTCGACAAGTCCTTTTAACCGCCGAGGCGGTGTGAGGACCTGCACTGTATTCAATGCCTCACTTGTACAGTTAAAACACCCTTTGTCTATTCATAAAAAGAGAAACGGTGCTTGAGACCATAATGCAAGGAACGACAGAGCGGCTCTCCCCGACTAATAATGGAAAAAGAATGTCACCAAAGACACGAGAAAGCCATCTCCTAAAAGCCGAGGTAGGGCTCAGAGTGGGCGCCAGACGAGCAGAATATCTGTATGCGCACTTAACGTCCCTGTCAGAGAGGCTGTAAATGGGCTCTTAATTTAAGTAGTCGTCATTAAAACTTAGAGCAACAGACAAATGCATACAATAAAAGTGTGTGTACAGGCAGGCTTGCTGCTTATCTAGCTGTAAGTCTGACTAAAATGGAAGGAGTCTTTGTCTGTATGTCTGTCCCTCGATTTTCTCGACAACCATTCATCAGATTGACTTCACACTTGGTGGGTGTTTTACTTGACACCCATGGAAGTGCAGTGTAAAGTGCGAGGTCTTGATACCTACGGGACATATTTATTAGCAGTATGTTGCTAAAACAAGAAGTACACACTCGGCCGAGTTCACAAAAGGACTGCAGCTACTAAACCTGCAGAAATAAGACAAGAAGAAACACCAGCAAAGGGTTTAATGCACCCCTAACTGTGCTGCCAAGAAAATAGCTTCTCAATGCTCCTGTGCTATTTGCATGTATTTAAATGAGGTAATATGCATACATTTGGCACAAAATTGGCCCCTCTCTATGCAAATGAGCCTTATCGGGAAAACAGTCCAATTCACAAAGATCGGTGCTAATAGCCAAAGAAAGTTACAGTGACATTATTAGCGTCTTCAGAGAGTTGGCTGTAATTGAAGCAAACTGACAGACTGAGATATTAAAACCTTAACACAGGTCCTTTCTGTCACGTTTAGATTTTTTGGCTGAAGTTTTGAAGAATGCCTCTGCACCTCTCTGCCATTGTTCTGCCTTCTGTGTTCCTGGCGCGAAACCAGCATTTACACTATGCCACGTTGATAACTGCAAGGGCGAACTGCACAGAGCTGCAAAACTTTGCAAAACATAGAATCATTTGCGTAATCTCTTTTGTGAATCGAAACCTTGAGACGGGGTAGATAGGGGTTGCAAGTGATACACAAAGTGATGTGCAATTCATGGTGCTATCAGTCATTTCAGCTGCTATCAGTGCTAGCAGTCCATTCTTTGTAAATTAGGCCCATAATGTAGTGTATTGAGAAGGGACCTCTGTTAAGTGTAATACTGCCAAACGGCATGCTGGGTACAGCTCGCTCTTCATCTGTCACTACAGCAGATTCAAGAGAGACCGGAGAAACTGAGATGTCCTATTGTAGAAAACTTAAATATTTCAAGCATTAGTGATGGAACTTTCAGAATGAACGTTTTTGTTCCAGGAAATAGCCTTGTCCCAAATAGCTAGGTGTCAGCAAATGACCCGTACACTCCAGCATTTCTAGGGGACACATCTGTACCATGGAAAGTCTATTGCTTAATTCCCAAGGATGCACAGTGCTAAGTGTGAAGCAAGCCCCCCGGGAAAGCATCTGGCTTCGAAGCCAAGTTGATATAGCCACGTTTCCACCAAACACTTTCAGTATAGGGCCTTTAGAACTGTACGTAACCTAAACGGACGTGTATCAAATCCTAGATCTGTTGAGCGTTTTCACCACTGACAGTACTCAATATAGATGAGGTTGTTACCAGACAGTAATAGCGGCTTCACTGCTCCAGATGATGCAGAGGAATGCCTGCACCTTGCTGACGGTCCACCCAACAGATATGCTCACCGACATTTTTAAACAAAATGGTTCTATGGGTACCATTCACAACTTCTGACAATGGAAATGCAAAAATAATCTTATGTGTAACTAACTGAACCGAACTGAACCAGACTGCTCGGTCGAAACAAGGCTGGAGTGGCCAATCTATAGAATTACAATGAAGAACGAGATAGTAGTATGCTGGAGGACCGTCTTTATCATATGACACATTAATCTTTCATTTTATTACAGGGAAGTACATGGTTTTTTCTTTTTTTTTTTAAACACTTGGAGGCGTGTCACTTTCAAAATGGCTTCTCATTGTAATCCATTGCTGTCACCCACCTGTGCTCACTTATTAATCAAGATTGGGTGACACCCCCTATCAAGCTTATAAAATGTTTGCTTGACTCCTGTCCACCCTTTTGCACCCTGATGAATACCTTAGGGTCCAAACCAGTCGGTGTTTTAACGTAAGCAGCCATGTTTTGAAATAAAGGCTTTT
>JAPZEB010000010.1:6671183-6686000 GCA_029783705.1 Chaetodon striatus
TATATATTTTTTTTTTTTTTTCAAAGTGTTGTTTTTGTCATGAGTTCTATCACAAATAATGCAAATACGACTGAGCAAAAAGGCACAATTCTCTTTCAGAACAAGGTTGATTTTTTTGGAGCTTTCTCACAGCGAATAAAAGCGTCGACTGCTCACGTTGTGCAGAATGGACATCAAATCCCAACACAGGCCTCATTTTGGCCTACGTAACAATTATTCCAATAGGCCTTTACCACAGCAGACATTTTGACTTGTCATAGCAAAAAAAAGCAGGTGTTACTAATAGAATTAACAATGGCTCTCTTCTATTCAAGTGCCCAAATAAGCCAACGACAGGTGTACCAGCATGCACAACACCAGAACCCTAAAAGTGAAGCAGATATATGGAATTTAGCCATGATTCATTTTATCATTAACACCTTTGCTTTTTCATGTCCTCGATGAAAAAGCCCTATCAGATTTTAAATTTGATAAAACAGAGAGCTGTGGTGGAACAGACTGGTACTTGGAATCGATACCCAGAGTTAATGTAATCAGTATTGGGGGAGTAAAGCTGGATCAGTGCATCCCTAATAGAAGTACTGTTTGGTTCTCTGGACATTAATTATAAAGTCTGAGTTGAGGGGGAGTGGGATGTCAAACAGCAACCTAACAGGTTAATCTGGCCATGACCACAAACATTTTGCCACCACTGACTAAGAGCAGAGAATCTAGTTTTAAAGGTTTCTAAATCTGCCAAAGCTGCCTTAGAATAGCATTAACGCGCGCTATCTGTCAAGCTAATTCTGAACTGTCCATAAAAATCACATTTGCCTGAGTCTTAGATCACTTGCAGACTGAACACAATCTTCAAATCCCAAATAAAATCCAACCTGAGTGATCCTTTATGATCGCATAGTTTTTCACAACTTCTCATGGAAGTAGCTACTGTAGTATGTAAAGGTGTACCTCACACACACATGTCCAGTCACCATCTGGCAGCTAGTACGCCAGTTAGGCTCGGCCTGCTGTGAAAAGTCATTATGTCAACAGTGTCGCCCCCTGGGAGGGCATAGTGCTAATATTCTGATATTATATATTGACCTCATAAGAAGCAACATGTGCTGGTGCCAATAATAATCTTGTAATGATTATTCTAATTTAGTTATAAGTTTAAATAACAGCCATATGGTGAAATAACACAGTCTGCTGTATCACCTGGAAAATCTGGATAATAAAGCAGTGGAGATAAAAATGGCTCTCAGCTTCAGAGAAATACTTATTTATCAACAAAGTTATAATAATGCTGACTGCGTGTACTGCATGCAACTAGTAGTGAAAACAGCTGCAAGGTATATTTTCCCAGCTCTTTATTTCCGAGGGGGGAATCAAATGTGGGAGGTAAGGAAATACAAACTCAAATAAGAAGCTGTAATGTTATCAGAGGCCATGAGCCATAACCGCGATAATATCTATCTTTCCCTGCCGAGGTAGGGTAACTCGATAGAGGCAATACATTGCTGGCCATATACGCGCTGATGCACACAGGTACACATCAAACATCTTATATTAGGTCTGTCAGAGGGAGAGGGAGAGGGAGAGGGTGAGAAAGGAAGGAAGGAAGGGAGGGAGGGAGGAAGGGAGGGAGGTGTGGAAGCAGACAGTGTTAGACATAAACACATTCAGACATAGACGAAGCTGATGGATGGATGACGGAGGACGGGAATGAGTGAAGAACTGAATGATTCATGCACCTCGCACTCCTGCATTAATACATTAAAAACATACATGCATTAGTTTGCATGTAATGTATGTTAGGGCGATGAAAAAATGGATACAGTGTCGTCTGCAGCATATAGCATTTACCATCCACGGCCATTCATCTCATTCCACATCTTGTGTCTGAGTGTCTGCACTTGGGTTTTCAATTATCCAGCAGCCGCACCTTTTCTCCCCGTGAATTAGCATGAGGGGAAAACTCAAGTGGGTAATGGAATTCCATGGGCCGTCGCTCCATTACAAAAATATGAGGCTGATTGGTTGTCAATGTATGTTTGAACGATTTAGCATATCTCCAGGGATGGAGACTAAAGTGTGAATGCATGTGTTTGGCACGTGCTGGGTGAGATCAGACGAAAAAATGTGCGTGCGTGTTAAGACATCTGGAGCATCTGTGCACCCATTTGGGAAAGTTTTATGAAGGCTATTACTATTATCACCAGAAAGGGGGCTTTTATTTCGCAATCTATAAAGATGTGACTGCTTATGTGATTTCTGAGGGAAATTTAAAGCTTTTTAACACCTTTCTGACAACTTCAGATTCATATTAAATAATCCCTATTAATATTGAAATGTTAAAAGCACACAATTAAGTAATAAACCAGCCATCACAACAAAGGGCTTTATAGTTCAAACAAAAGCAGCTCCGTTTTAAAGAGCTTAAATGTCAGGTTATCCATAAACTGGAAATTGGGGTTTTGATTGTGATGACTTTGCACCAAAAGTGGCGTACATTCAAAGGAGCTCCATATGATATTCAAAGCTTTAATATGGCAGCAGACAATAATTTGCTATGTAACCAGACTTTCACTGCCATTGATTGTGTATTGGAAGCTACTCATTTGCTGCACAAAGCATGCTGGGATACCTGCGATGTGTATCAAGCTGGCAGTGCAAAAATTCAAACGGTGCTTACATCAAGACAAACACTCAATCTGCAGCACCAGCGACTTTCTGAACAGCTCTTTGTACAACCAGGAAATGCTAAAGTGAGACGAACGATAAATGTGCCGTAGTTTATAATCTATCCGTGTAAAGTGACATGTATTTCAGGGAATGTCTTAATTTAAAAAATATTGTTCATGTGAATCAGCCATTTATGGCTGAATTTGTAAAACATGAGAGAAAACAATGTTGCACTGTTTCTTTCTTTCATGAATAAAACACTCTTGTGTGGAGCTGGTAGAGAAGGAGGCGAGAGGATTGTAGGATGGAAGTTTATGAATACTGGTCTCATGTACTGGGCGTGCACCATAATATCGCCCTGAGAAAAGACTAAAGTCACACTGTGTGTGTGTGTGTATGTTGTAATCTGAGCTTCTTTGTTTAGTGTGGTGGTAGGACACACTGGCGGGGTGTGCATGTGAGTCCCTGTGTTCATATCATACTAGCTAGCTAGGGCGGTGTAGTGGAAGCATAGCGCTCACCTTCCTGTTCCCCTGCGGTTAATACTGTTAGCTCTATCAGCACTGTTGCTGTCATAAGCACTGTTTGCACTGTTAGCATCGTTAGCTGCTAGCCACCAGTGCAGCCGCTCCATGTTGAGAGCTGTGTGCAGTCAACCTCTGAATCACAGATACGCTCAGTATATCATATAGAGCTTCTTTAAAGGGAGCCTATGATGCTTTTCCTTATTACCTGTCATATATATGAGGTCATATAATTATAATATTGGATGTTCATATTAAATGCAGCTATAGTTTCAAATAATGAGGTAAACATATGTAAAAGTAAAATCTCAGGCTTTAGAGCACTCTGAATACTCTGTTTCTCTACTTCTGAGACAAGCTGACATCAGTCCTGGCATAATACTGCAAGCGTTTACATTGCGTACACTGCTACATGTAGCTACATGCTAACATCGGGGAAACAGGTAATCTTGCTTGCAGATGTTGTTAAATTCTCTCTGATTTTAGATCATATTCGTGCTTAAACATTTCTGATTGTGAAGCTTCTGGTTTAGAGTATCGCGCTGCTCAACACTATTTTTACACAGCTGGTCTATTAATAAGTTCATCCTGTAGTTAAACGATCCAGTTAATTAATTTAGTACCAGTTAATACAGCCTAGGCTTCCAAATCCTGCATAACCAACTGCATTACCACTTGACAAAACCCAATGTGCACACAGTGAAGCTGGCAGCAACCAGCCTGTGTGGTAGGTAAAAGGAACCCTGCCTACATGACATGTATCATCCATGACCCATATATTTCCACCATTACAGTCATTCCCCAGCTGCAAGTACACTGCTACATGTGGCTACATGCTAACATCAGTGAAACATGTGATCTTAATTGCCATTGTTGTTGATTTCTCCCACATTTCGGATCATATTCCAGTTGGAACGTGTCCAGTTGTTAAGACTTTGGTTTAGAAGATTTTATTGGTGATTTTTCACGGTATAAAGAGCAGCTTTTGTCCGTTACAGTCATCCCCCAGCTGCAGAGTAGCTGAGTTAGTAGCCGAGACCCATAAACACTGAGCAATCGGAGCAAACTGTGCTTTTTTTGGATGGGGGCGCTAAAATGGAGTGTCTCAAACAGAGGGTGAATACAGGTGTTCCAGCACAGACAGAACAAAAGAAAGTGTTTCTTTAACAATAAAGCATGTGAACATGTTCTTGTACAAACACAAAATACAAGTATGAAACTGAAAATGAGCATCATGCACCCCTCTAAGTTACCTGTTACAGAGAATGTGGTGCAATACCTGCAGAGTCTTTATCTTGTCAGGTGTCTTGCTGTGATTTTTCTCCCTTAATTGGAAACCAAAAGAGCTGCCAGACATGAAACTTGATGGAGCGTTCTCGACTTCAGCTTCGCCTGACTCTGACTTGTCACCTACGACGTCTTCCACAGAAGTGAGTTCGTCTGGGCTCACCGGAGCTGTGATGAGGCAGGCGTCAGCTCGCCCTCGCCTCACACTACTCTACTGCAGAGTTCAAACAATGTAAAAGAGAAAAGACTGGGTCTTTCTGGGGGCTTAGGTACATAAAGTGTTACTGTCTAGGTCCTGTGATCAAACACAGACTCCTCCCTGTCTCTCTGTGTCATTCCTGACACCACATTTGAAGACTACTCTGGATTTCACCTCTTTGATAGCAGACTTTCAAGTACAGGATGCATATCGGCTAATGTTTACATCTGCGGCATCCATAATATTTAGCTTTTATTTACCCTCAGATATTCCGAGCCACGGGTGATTATAATTGATGATACCCCAGTCACAAGGCTGTGTCATCAAAGAAATAGAAGGTGCTGATTTTTCTTTAATACCCAGACAGTTTTGAAAAATCATCCTCTAATAAAATAAACTACCACCAGCAGATTTATCACTGTAATAAGGTTACGTCAATGTCTTTTAAAGAGAACAGTTTCTTTACGTTTTGCTCGTTAATTGTCCCATCTTGTCTGTTTGCGGCAACTTGTAAATACAAAAAAAAAGGAGTTTTTCCACTTAAATGATGTACCATAGATGGAATTCTGAAGGATCTGTGTGTGTGTGTATGTGTGTGTGTGTGTGTCTGTGTGTCTTGGGTAATCTTCACCTGCAGTCATGTGCAGTCCCTGGTGAGAGACTATGTGAGTCACACCCGGCACATCTAGCCCACGGCTTAGAGTCTTTCTGTCATTAATTTTATCTTTTACACACACACACACACACACACACACACACACACACACACACACACACACACATGCACGCACTCAAAAATGTACACATTTCAACTAATCACTGCGGATTGCGACAGCCCCATTTGACTCATCCTACACTATGAAGTCACCTGTGATGCAAACGCCTTTGATATTTGTTTTCCACGCAGCTTTAAGTTGTTGTCTCAGCATTACATTCAGATTACCTTCCACTATGTGCGACACGAGACTCGAGATGTCCCCGTCTGTTTTACGCTCTGCGTTAGAACTCGGGAATCAAATGAACTCGTAAATGAAATGCCAGCGACGGCGAAATGCCGCGCTCACCTCCGCAAATTACCCCAAATTGCCCCTCAGATTTCAAACCAAGCATGCAGTTGTTCTTAGCAGTTAAAATGTAAACACTACAATCAGCATTTTAATTCATGATTGCCAAACAAGCCGTGAGCTAATCACGGAGAGGAGGGAGAGGAGATAATGAAGAAAGCAAAAAGAGAGAGGGGAGACCGAAGAGGGAGTCAGTGATTAGGCCTTGCCTCAAAATGTCTGTTTTCTCCTCTGCGCTCTGGGCTCTGCGTGTTTAAGAAAATGCCATGTATGCCCTTTTTTCTGTCAGAATAAACTGCAAGCATGAGATATTTCAGTCAAACTCAAGGTCAGTCAAAGACATCCACGATCTCCTGGTGAAGTTTCTGTATGCGAGTATAAAACTGCAGAATCTCTCTTCCTTTTTGTTGACTTCCTCATGTCATACACTCAGCTATCAAAATGTTAAAGTGTGCCGACTGTATTTAGACTTCAGTGGTGCTGATTCTCAAGAAGTGACCTAATAATTGCAAAGGCTAAGGTAATGGCCCTGGGCCTGAGAAGACCTTTGGTTAGACATATATCCAGAATCGACAGGCGTAACGCATTTAACCTTTTCTTCTAGATTCATTACCTAATGCAAAACGCTGACAGCGAAGACCTGACGTCTGTCATTAGGAGTTATTATCTAATGACATTTCAGCAAAGTCTGAAATATCTGCTAATTTAACAGCTACCGCTACATAAAACTTGTAGAGACAGCAAAGTTGTTCTAGCTGCAAATACAATACCCGTATTGTGGTAACCTTCCCAGAGATTCAATATTCCCACGACTGCAGAGCCGGAGAAAAACACAGTCTAATGTGGGGCAAATGATAATGTATTATCCAGATAACAACAACAAACATTAGAAGTGAGGTCAAGCAGTGGCTTATTTTCCTCGAGATGTAACCAAATCCACCAGTCTCACAGCTAAATATTCACTCAAGGTCTAATTAATTATTTACTGTTCACCTGTGGCAAAAAAAAAAAAACAACAACTACAGCCTTCTTCATTTGGTTTCTGTTCAATAGTGTAATTGTGGGAAAAAGGGAGCCTTGGAGTGTTGTGATTTTTGCCAAGTATTTTATAGTTTAAGGGTACAATCATTGTTAATATTAAATGAAACCCACTTTGTTTGCACACCCTTGGCTGCCAATAAATCATTTGAAATATTAGCAGTGCCTATGCAGCATAAAAAACACTGTGTTCAGAACATGCTGCTTCTCTGAATGAATTGGCGACATCTCCAGTTGCTTTTTTCTATTAGTAAATTCATTAGCGCCGTGAGGCTGGACGAATGAAGACATTCGCCGCCCGACGACTCGCGGCCAAATTATAAGAGATACCCTGCTCGGCTAGCTGTGCTGTGATATCTAAAAAATTAAAAATGCATTCCCTTTCCTTCCTTTAGGGGTTCCTGCAATTACTCAGTCGGTTAGGGACGCAGAGAGGCGTTTCTCACACATTGCTACTGTACATCTTTATCGTTTTGCCTCTATCCGAGCCATTCCTCTTTCACCTATGCACACACGAACACACACACACACACACACATTCACTTTATCTCTCTATACTGTAAAGGCAGCTCCAAACTGCTTGCTGTTGGCCCTCATCTTTGCAGAGCAGATGGCTGCTTTTCTGCACCACATGGCCAGCACTCAGGAGATGAGGGGAGCTCTTTAAGAAGAAAAAGACTTTCAATCTGCTTTAGCAACTGTAGCTCCTCCTCATCATCACATCTTTTTTCGCATGCCGTCAGCAGGAACTCTCCCACCCCCCAACCCCCCCTCAACCCGCCGCTGCCTCTGCATCCCCCCACCGCTATGATTTGACGCTCTGCATTCATCTAGCTGCTGTTAATGATTATTTAAATACTTAATGCTTATGTAAACGAGTCAAACACAAGGTCGCAAAGTGGGATTATTAAGATGCCGAATGGATGCACGGTCGACTGGCCAAGAATTCCAACTCGCAGGCCCCCCCTGTTTTCTATCATGTTCCTCCAACATGTGGGAACACGCTGCATATGTATGGAGAGCCACATTCATTATTCATGCTGGGAGTCAGTTCCAATGTGGTGGAGAAGTAGGGTTATTCTGGAAGAGGATGGCGAGCACAGACTCAGAGCAGAGGAGTAAGTTATCTATTTTTTGTTTTTTGTTTTATGGATCTGCACTGTTTGTATAATTCAGTTAGGGCATGATGGGCTGGAATTTGGCCTGAAGCCTGCAATACATAAACCTTGAGGAATGATTCACAGGTTTGTTTGGGGTCATCATCCTGCTTGTGCTTGTAGAAACACATGAGTGCTTATAACACTAGAATTACTGCCTCACGGTTGTACGGCTCAGTGAAGCAGTCAAGATGCAGTTATACTTTAAATCCATGTCTGTCCAGACTCGTATGTCGCCATGACAGTTGACAATGATTCAAATATAGATGTTGCTGCAAAGAAGCTACATATTCTAAGACACTGATGCTTCACAAATATCTTCAACCCGGCAGCGCAGACAACGTGTACAATTAGCAGCCACTCAAGATTAGTGTCACCGATTCAGTATTTGACCAAATGTCTCCTCTCTTTCCTTTGAATGTTGAATAATGGCTTGAAAAGTGTTTCTGCAGAACATTATGATGTCACAGTGAAGCTGACCTTTGACCTGTTGGATATAAAATGTCACCACGCCATCATTTTATGCTATTAGACATTCTTTTTTAAGTTTTGTCACAATTAGCGTAGCGTTAGAATTCTTGAGTTATGGCTGGTGATCACACTGATGTTTTACCTTTGACCACCAAAATCTGATCAGTTCATCGTTGAACCTAAGTGGACGTTTGTGCCAAATTTAAGGAAATTTCCTCAAGGCCTTCTCCTCTCTAGCATCAGTTATTTATCATCTGTCACTATGAATTGATGAAGAAAACATTGTTATTCTCTCATGCCACTACGGTGAGTGGAGAATCCAAAAAACGTGAACATTTTTAATGAATTAAAGTAAATAGGGGCCGTGTTTAACAGCAGAACTACATTTAAACATCCATTTACAAACTCTCACACAACTCATGCAGTATATTCCAAATCTCACTCATCCACTTGTTTGCTTTGTACATCCCAAACATGCATTTTCACTAAAACATCGTGATTTAAAACAGGTCAGTATAAACACTCCACTCATGGTGGAGCTCATATACACCCACGTGCTCAAGTGTGCTCAGGGTGTGCTACTTGTGGGTGGAAGTGTTTTAAAAGTAAAGTTTGTATTGTAGTGAAAATGCTTGTGTTTTGGGAGCTTGAGCATACACCTGGATAAATAAGACATGAGTTGTGTGAGGGTTTGTAATCAGATGTTTTCATAGTTTTGCTGTTGTTAAATGTGGTCCCCACTGACTTCCATTCATTTGCCTTTTTTGGACTCTGGAGGCAGAGTCTTCTTCCCAAATTTGAGGCAACACCAGGTGAGTAACTGAAATACAAGTGGTTATTTTGAAGGTGAAGTATTCCTTTAATTTAGAAACGGATCAGAAATAGCTTGAACAAGATGTTTAGCCTCGATCTAAATTTAAAAAATGTCTTCAGCAGAGTGAGTGTGGTGTTAACATGTTCATCATAAGCACTTACGATGTGGAGCATGATGTAGTCACCCAGACGTGGGGCGCTGTCGATGCGGACGAGGATGCCGTCTTTGATGGTAGTGCTAAAGCCTACCGCCAGCCGGTCCGTCCGTGTGCTCGGCCTCTCATTATTGGGCCATGTGTATGTGATCAGACCGCCTCCTTTCCCAAAGATGTAGGTGGTGCCAGCTGTGGAAACACAAGAAGCAAAAAAAGTGGCAGGAATTAGATTTATTCAGGAGAAATAGGGGCAGATGAAAGGAGAAAAGGGAAAAATCCAATTCTGTGATGTATAAACATACTGTAACTAGACGCTGGGGAGCAGAGCGCGGTCACCAACAAGACACTTTCTGACAAAACTAGATCCAAACCTCCATTAAGGGCTAAATCTGCTCTAATTCCTTTACAGCTACTTTGCCACTGCTCCAGTGTAATTGTGTCGAGTTCTATTTTAGGTTTTTAATGGCATTCAGCCACCACCACCTTTTGGGTAGAAGTCAGCAGCTCCCCTGGCGCCATCTATGACCTATCCAGCTCTTAAATATAGCACCTTTCCAGGGAATAACAGCCAGTATGACCAGAACCGGATAAGTCTCCCAATCCTCATGTATTATATATGAGACCTGCAACCAAAGAACAAAGGCTGGCACAAGAAAGAAGAGAAGGGGTGGGAAAAAAAAAAAATCGAAGAACCTTCGTCTGGTTTAATTTGACAAATGCAGTGTAGAAAAAAAGAGGCCTCAGTACCATTGAGGCTAGTGAAGCTCAACAGAATGAAAATTTTTGTTATTACATCAGCCGCTATGCAGATTTGTGTCAGATTAGAGGCTCTGATTGGATCAAGCTTGGCCCTGAGCCACGGAATCTGTGAAAGTTGTTTGTGGATTTCCTTTTTCTATCATCACGTGGAACAGGAGGAGAAAAAAAAGGAAAAAAGTTTCATTATTTGGTTGCAGGGTCGGATTCAATTCCAACTTCTGAATGTTCCCTAAGGTGCGCCAGAATTAAAGCACTGAATCCTTGAGCCGCTTAGCCATCTCGTCCACATTTAGGCAAAGATAATCAAGAGATCAAAGGCATTAGACCTACAGCAGATAGACTAGTGGGTGAATCAATATGGGAGACGAAACAGACTCCGGTGGCCTAAGGATAGTGGAAAGCATTTGGCCCACCTCAGAGGCTGACAGGGGATTGCTAATGAAGTCTCTGAGCTCTTGCATCAATGTATAAATTCATTTTTTTTTCTGCCTCCACCATCCCTCTGTATCCCTCTCTTCCACATCACCTCTCTCTCTGTCTCCCCTCCCTGTCGTTCCTCTCTTTTCCATTCACTTCCTCTCCAAGTCACCTGAACATCTGTTTGGCCTTGTGATGGGTGCCCAGCTGTCTCACTGTTTCCCCTACGAAGCGGCCAACAATCTGCTCTGTGGTCCATAATACCCTGGAGACTGCAAGAACATATGGATGAGAGGGAGTAAGAGAGAGGGAGAGACTCTTTCGAGCAGATGAGTGTCTCTATTTGCCTGCAGGCGCACAAACAGGTCTGCATTTTACACACCTCAGGTGCCGGCAATGCAAACCACCAGCTAAGGTCGTCTATGTGACATGAAATATATCCAAACAAGTGAAGCATCCTGAGCCTCAAACAACTGCCTCACTTCTCGTAACTAATAACCCTACATGGCTGGTTTAACACAGACACCTTCCTGTGAGATTTTTTTTTTTCCTGAAGAGACACAATAAAATCTCTCAATGGTTCTCAATGACATCGCAGCAATTGAAGCTGATGTTTGTGTTGTGAATCACCTGCCTCAAATAGCTCATTTCCTCTATGGCATTGCGTCTGGCTGAAAAACACACCCTGCTGCCACAAAGACAGCAGATAGCAGCCTGCAGCCAGGTTGCACCGGATCTGGCCCCGCTGTCTCGTTGCCTCAAAGTTTCTTCTTGCCAAAAGAGTTCAGGCAGACTTGGGATCAGTTTCCCCGGCAAACGAGCAAACTTCGCCTATCTCATCTAACACACACTCTTTTTTTCCGGAGGGGATGACGATGATGAGCAGCAAAGATACAAGCACCCCGGGGAGCCAATTATCACATTGAGGAGATTTGCTTAGTGTTTCAAGAAGACAATGTTTCGGCATGAAACACACACACGGGCAGCCACACACGCACCGACAGACGCACACACGCATACACAGGCAAGCTGACGGAGGCACAAATGCACATCGTGGTGCTTAAAAGTGTGCGAACACGTGTGCAGACGCACAAACACTCGGAACAGGATGCCTTCTCACATACGATCGCACGAGTGGGTGATTATTTACACAAGTACAGAGAAGAGAGAGAACCCGAGATGGCCGAAATGTGGCACATTCCCCTGAAAACCTGCTGGGCCCAGACTGCACCGGCTGCATTTCCACACCGAGAGGAAGTCTACTGCATATCAATTCATGCATTCATTGTGTGCAAAGCTCTCAAAGTGTGGCGTCATTTCTGATACTTATCTGAAAATTTCAACAGAGAAATAAGACTGTGCAACTCTGAGGAAATGCAGACTTGTGGCAGAGAGGCTGAACTCCCAAGGTCAAGAGTTTCATTTGAATAACTCTGCTACAGAGCAAAAGGGCTTTTTCCAGGCAAGAGGGCTTTTCCACTCAAGTGTGGATGTAAGTAGCGCCAATGTAATTGAATTTCAGCGATTTTGCAAGGAGACTAATTAGACGAAAGAGGGTAAGCAGTTGCATATTTTAAATTTTCTAGCATATTTTAGCATGCCCACTCTCAATTACTTCAACTAACACCTCCTTGGGCGCTAACCTGCCCCGAAACTATTCACAAACAATAGTCTCTTCAAGGTTTTTTTTTTTATTTTACCCCATATTAAAAATTTGTTACACTGAAAACAGAATGCAAAAATGAGAAAAAAGAAGCTTTTCTTCATTAAAATAAAATTAATCAACACATATTGCTTTCGCTGTTTTGAAGCAGTGTGTACTCTACATTAGCAAGAAGATCTCACATTAGTACTTTGGCAAAAACCTTTAAAAATGTGCATGTAATTAGAAGAGCAAGAGTGCAACAAAAAAGACTGTCATTCACCGTCTGGAAAATAACAGTTCTTTAGTAAGTCAACCTTTAAAGAAGAAGGAGCTCTGTAACAGAGTGGTTTTTTTTACCTTGATTTCCTTAATAGCAGTTTAACAGAGACTTTGATACAACACCTGGAGTGTTTATCCAGTCACATCTTGTGGATAAACCAGTCCAGTTTCTTTGCTTGTTGTTGAACGACTGCGAAAACCCTCTTCAGGGTTTCATGTTTTGCTTCGTGTGTCCCTTTCTTTTCTTTCTTTCTTGTAACCACTGAAGACTTTCAAGCCACCATCGTGGTCATTCATGGCATTCTTTCAGAGATGGACACTTACAGCCATCATGCCAGTAAACAGCACAAATGAGGCATCCAACATGTATGCCTTTCACAGCTACGAGTCTCTGGTGAAAAGCCAACTACAGGGGAAATATCATCAAAGGAATCAAATCTACAAACAGATTACTGCACAAGATGTTATTTTGGTGGATCAGAGGGGACTTTCATCTCCATATTTGAATAATGCAATCTTGCCATGGCCAGTGGGTATTGGAGGGAGGCCATTTGAAATCTAATTGTAGCATATGGGTGCTCTATTGATTCCTGAGTGAAGTGACGGGAGATAGGAAGCCCTCTGAAAGAAATTACGAGCAATGCTGATATTTCTTGATTGATGGTTGACAATAAAACAAAATACCCCCCTATGAGCTTTACACATGTATGGCGTTAGCTTTTAAAGAACGGCATTGCACTAATGCATTACTCTCCAGTGTTGTGATTCATTGCATCTGCAGAGTGCCTCCGTTTAGAGACAAACTGTAGATGAGAGACTAGGTCAAAGCCTTGGCCTCTATTTCGCAGAGGTCCCTTGAGGCGTGGGAGTGCAGACAGAAGGTCAGGACACCTGTCTGCGGAACAGAACTATGTCCTGTCCTTCAGGCACCCACGTGACATTACCCAACGAGAGGAGAGAGAGAAAAAAGAGGAGGATGTGGTATTTTCACACAAAGACAGAAATGATGGAAGGTCACCAGTTTCAGTACACTACAGTCACCATTTAAAAATGCTGGCACTGTACATTTCTGCAAATCACAAACTTGTTACATTTGTTAGTTTCATGTGTCATGGCACCATCACTGAAGTGACATCATGTGAGCTGTCACTGGGAGGTGAAGAGGGTGGTGGATGGCGTGACACCTTGTCAAGATCCCTGATAAGTTGCAGACCACTGTTCGAGACTAAAAAAACAACAAAACCAATTGTGATTCAGCAAATAATTGCTTAGTTTTAAGCGTATTTTCAGGCTCCAAATTTGTCCTTAATTTCCACGTCAGACACTAACAAAAACAGTAATCCTTTCATGTCAGTATGTTACTTGCAAGGTCCATATAGGGCGGGCAGGAGAGGTGGTGGATGAGTCCAACAACACCAGACTTTCAGGAGGCCAGTGTTTGCTTCCCCTTTGACCCCGTATGACGAGGATGTTTTTCTCTAAACCTAACCATGTGCGCTTGTTGCTCAGACATTGTAAGTTTACTTTTAAAAAGACTGTATGCAGCTCATGAGCACGAGACGTAAGTGTATATTGAAACGACACAAAGCATGTAACAGGCTTAATTGACACGATGTCCCAGAACATCCACAGATGCACCAAGGATACCTAGCATGTAATATGTAGACGTGAAACATAACTACACATTAACCACAGTGTTGTTAAAATGTAAAGTTTCAACGTATCTCATGTATCACTGAATGAAATTGTATGTTGAGTTTTGTTTTTCTAATGGGTCTAATTTATAGATGACAATGTAATATAGGAAATTGGTTGAAATCAAAGTCCTCCATCAGCACCTTTATCTATCTGCTCTGACAGTTATGTTGCTGAGAGCTGCTTCTTTCTCTCTGTCTCTTTACATTTAAAGCCCTGTGACCTTTCATTTGTCCTCTATAAGTGGTTTCTCCTCTTTATTTGTCTCTGTTTTGCTCCCTCTCTTTGTTTTTCCTGTCCGTCTTTACCCCCTCCTTGTGTTTCCTCTCCTCCCTCCTGCTCTGTATCTATCTCTGTCACTTTTTGTTTACAAACCCTTTCATCTGGATATTGCTTTATATGTAAAAAACCTTCTATTTGAATGGAGTTTTATTTAAAACCCTGTCATTTAAATAGCCCTTTAAAAGACAGAGGAATGAAAAGTCAACAAGGACCCTTCGATTGTGTCTCCTGACAGGACTCACACACACACACACACACACACACAAATGCTCGCACACCGCCTGCCTGTCTACATGCATCCGAGTCTATTATTATGCTAATGAGTCTCCAGTATCCACATGTCCCCACACAATCTAAGACACACACAC
>JAPZEB010000010.1:6686100-6698536 GCA_029783705.1 Chaetodon striatus
AGTACAGGAGGAGGCGCACATTAATAATCCTCCAGGACTGGAACATGCTCATGTTTAACCCAAACAATGTGTCATGGTCTGGTTGTTTTGATGCGCACCTGAGTGCGATTGCTGTGTTCACACCTGCCCAAATGAACTGCACTTAGGGGGCAAATGAACTTGAGTTCTATTTAACCGAACTAAACAGGGCAGGTGTGAAAGCACCCTAACAAACAAGAAAAAAAGGTTGTTTATGAGCCAGATATCGCTACATTTCCAGCGGCTTTTTTGTTATCAAGCGTGGATGTTATTTGGAGACCGGTCAATGTTTTTGCACAGGGGATAGTGCCACTAAAAGCAGATGGTTATTATTGAGACATCGTTGCATTTTTTGTTGGGATAGTGGCATTAAAAGCGGTTGTTCTTTGCCAAGACATTGCTGATTTCCTGTCGAGGCAGTGCCACAAAAAGCAGTTGTTTTCTACCAAGACATCACTGCATCTTGCTTGGATTGTGCCATGAAAAGCAACTTTTTTTTTTACAGAGGCATCAACAGCTTCTCCAGCCATGTTGTGCCACCAAAAGTGGGTATTTTAAGCCCATACATAATCTTTTTTCTATGGTTGTGTGCCTAAACCTAACCACACATTAGCCACAGTGTTGTTGAAACATTAAGCTTCAGCGTATCAGCTAAATACCAACATACAAACATGTATCTATGGTTTGCAGAAATGTACAAAGCCAACATTTTTTCTAGTGTTTGGGCTGCTTGATCAGCGGGGGAAATCTGGGTGGAGCAAATATGATCCACTGTCAAGCCTCCGCTCCAGCTCAGCGTATGGTGATTAAACAAATTATGACGATTTTTTACATACTGTATTAACAGGCATGTTCGCGTGCCCTCCTCCTTCATCTTTCACATACACATTTAAACTGCACTAGGCAACAATGCTATCTGTAAAAGAGCAAAACGAGCAGAGCAGCTGCCAGGGCGCACGTCTGTTATAACTGGGTAATTGGTTGTAGTCGAGCTTCACACCATGCTGTGATAAAACCCTCTGTTTAGAGGCAGCTGGTAGAGGACCTACAGTAAAAGGCTGTTACTGTCTGTCCAACTGCACAGGCTGCAGGGAGGCGGCGGTCAAGAGTTTTTTTTTATTCTAGTGGAGGTTGGAAAGGGTGTTGTGTGTGTGTGTGCATGTACCTGTGTGTGTGCATGTGTGTATGGGCAGCCACAAAGAAACAGGTGCCACTGCCAGCTACCCACGAGGCACAGAACTGCAGTGGGTAAATGCTCCAAACTCCCCGTGTAAGTATGCACGCACACATGCTCAAAGTCATCTGCATAGACACATATGAGTCTGAACTCACACACACATCCACGAGCACACACACACACACACACTCTCCTCTCCTCTCTCCTTGGTGTGTGTTGTTTATGTGCTTTTATGTCTTTCCCCTTGTTATCTCTTGGGCTTTCTGCAGCGCTGGCACCCCAGGGGATGGAAAAAGAAGACAAACACGGTTTGATGTGGTCGAATTCTCTGCCATCGGAGAATGAGGAAAAGAAAGAGGAGCCTTAAAAAAAATATCCTGAAAGTGAGATGCAAAATGTAATTGCCTCCTCAATCACGTTCAAAAGAACTCTATCATCACAATGCTTTCCCCTGCCGTGCTTCATACATGGGGAATTATTAGGCTTGCTGTCCTTCACACAACTACAATAAAGAATCATTGACAGAGGAATCGAATTGTGAGATACTGAGCTGTGTAATCACCGGGATTTATCTCCATTTTACAACCTCTTATCATTTCATAATTCATATTTCCAACTGTTGCCTCTCCCCTCTGGGATAGAGTGAGGGACGACACTGATGATTGAATGCCGTCTCTGCCTGTCTCTGTCTCTCTATCTTCAATCAGCTGCCAGAATCAAGTTTACAGCAAACTGCAAAAATACTAGAGATGTCTATGCATGCGCATGTGTGCTGTCTCTGCATTGTCAAAACACATGGCGTCCATGTGTCCCATCTCTCATCAGCGACGCTGAACAAAATGCAGAACATGATTGATGAAGGGCAGCGTGTTGTGAAGAATAGCTATGTAAAGAAAACAGCCAGCCTTGAATGATTTACACTGTCTGTTTCCCTGTTATAATAAGCTGTAGCATCACTACACTACATGGATTCACGCGCCAAAAACCAGGGGTAATAGAAGAGGAAGAAAAACAGAGACGGAATGGACGACGGAGCGTACACAGTGAAAAGTGAAAGAAGCTGTATTATGATATATGCGCAGGCAACACGCCGTAAAATACAAACAGGGCTGATATTAAGACATATTAGTTTATGGCTTCTCAAGATTTGCCCTTGGCAAAGTTGCCATGTTAAATACTAATATTTTCAGCCTAATTAAACCTTATGGCATTATTTTGTATCAGGTATAATCGCTGTAGGGGCAACTTTTATATGTAAACTTAAATTAGTGTCAAAAGGTGGCAGAAAACTGGGCGATAACACAACACAGTCTGCGATTATAGCTTGGAAAGTTATTTCCCAGTCTACACGGTGCGTACAGAGGATTGTATGGATTACTCTACATTGTATAACATTTTGTCAGAGTCGTATTCTAACTTTATGAGCCAGAACCCACTAGCAAATGCAACAAAGCGAGGCAGAGGCTCAGGCAGCGTCTGCTCGGGCTGCAAAGCAGCACCAGTAGCCAGGATGATAAAGTCTGAGCCGCTGGGCAGCAGCTCCACTCGCTGGGATTGAGCAGTCAAATACTACAGTGGTTGTATTTGTGCTACAGTTGCCCAACAATGCCAAGAGAAGCTAAGGCCTCTGTGCTGCAGCAACATTTAGTGCTGACTGTTGTGTTAGAGTCAGGTGTTGGTGCCAGTGCAGAGGGACTGCAGGTGACGGGAAACATGACAAGAACATATTGTGCTGGTGTGCAGGGCTGCAGTGAATATTTATTATTTAATTATTGATGGATGTGCAAAATAAACAATCAATCAATAAAATGAGACAGTAGTCCATGAGATGTATTTCAGTTTTTTAACGGTTCAAGATGATGTCTTCAAATTTCTTGTTTTTTCAGACCAGCAGCAAAAAACTAAGAGATTTTCTATTTACTATCATTATGACAAAGTTGTAACCAGCAGATGTTTCAATTTTTTTGTTTGATAAATGACTGAAGTGATCAGAATAGTTACTAGTTCATTTTGCTGAACAAAAACAGAACATTTTTTTGTTTTGAACTGTTTCGATAAATGCTGCTTTAACTTTATGGTCATTTAGTTAATCAGTGTTGTTAGGAGATACTTGTAATATTTTGTCCACCACATTTACATCAGCGAGGATAGCGGCCTCTCAGTGTAATGGGAAAAATACAATATTTGACCTGTATGCAAATATAACAAGATCTTGCTGTTATACTGTACCTTGTTTTTTAACCAAGTGAGATGAGTTGTTACAACAAAACAGTGGCATGAATGTGATTCTTTTTCCATTTTTTAAATTTAATTTATCATTTTAGTATTTATTCTTTTATGAATATACATATATATAATTATTTTTATTTTATTATTATAATTTAAATCTTTTTGAGTTCCTAAGATAGGGAATTCTCTGTTCTTTTAAAAATGGAAAATAGATGAAAAAAATAAAATAAAATTGTATATATATAGTCTTGCAACATTTCTGTTTGAGCAACTCGGCTCTCTTCAGGTTAAATACAAGTGACAGATTAACTGTGTATTTAAATGAACCAGATATGGTATTCTTTAATTAAAGAGGAGCATTTTAATATTCCATCTATCATTCATGTGGTACGTTTAGAAAACCTCATTTCAGCACCAGGAGCTGTCCACACAGCAGCAAGAGCAGCGCTGTATATAGTTAAGACATATTAAAGACCCTGCACACCCACACAGGTGTTTTAATTTATTCTGATTAATTAGAGCTCAGCTCAGGTTGAAAATTGGTAATTATGTGAGGTCATCAAACAATCCCTGGAAGGCCAGATTTGGCCTATGGGATGCTATATGCCAACCCTTTTCCATGGGCTGTACCAAACCACGACTACTCCTGTTGGAAACATAAAAAGAATCACTTGCTTGAATATTACTCCTGGGACTAACACGGCTAATGAACGAACAAACTTATTATTGCAACCTAATTGCCTGAACAAAGGCTGCAATTATATATTTCTATTTCGATATGTTATATTTGTATGTTATTATGTAGCCGACACATTGAAACTCTATGTTTCAACAACGCTGCTGTTAAGGTGTGGTTATGTTTAGGCACAAAAACCACTTGGTTATTGTTTGGAAAAGATCATGTTTTGGCTTAAAATACCCACCTTCAGTGACACAGTCACAGCTGGACAAATAGCCCGTCTTGGTAAAAGAACAACACTGTCCCGACTATTGCAACAGGAAATGCAGCGATGTCTCTGTAAAAGACAATTGCTTTTTATGGCGCTATCCCCACGGGGAAACACAGCAGCGGGTTGCTAAAATTGGTTCCTAAAAAGCCGCTGAAAATGCAGCAGTAAATCACTAAAAAAGCAAGTTTTTCTTGTTTGTTGGTCCCAAACAGTGGTATGCAGCTTGACAGGCGAACATGCTTTTGGGGGCACAATCCCCACTGAAAAAAATGCCTTTGGTGACACAATAATGGCTGGAGAGGCCCGTTCATGTCTCGGTAAATCCCAGCAGGAAATGCAGCGATGTCTGTAAAAACCCCGGCTTTTTACGGCGGTATCCCCAGGGGAAACACATTGGTGGGTTGCTAAAAAACAACCGTTATTGGTGGCTAAAAAGACGCTGAAAATGCACCAGTGAATCACTAAAAAAACAACATTTTTTTTGTTTGTTGGTCTCAAACAGTGATCTGCAGCTTGGCAGGCGACCGTGCTTTTGGGGGCACAATCCCCTCTGAAAAAACCCGCGTTTGGTGACACAATCATGGCTGGAGAAGCCGTTCACGTTTTGGTAAAAAACAATCGCTTTTTGTGGCATTATCCTGGCAGGAAATGCAGCGACGTCTCTGTAAAAAAACAAACAAAGAAACAAAAAAAAAAGCCTTTCGTAAAAACATCCCTGGGGAAAACACAGCAACAAGTCACTAAAAAACAACCTGTTGTTTTGTTGGTCTCGAACAGTGGTCTGCAGCTTGGCAGGCATCTCGCCTAGCTGACACAACATCCACCATCCCCTCCACCTCCTGATGACATGAGCTCAAATACTACGTCACTTTATCAATGTTGATATGGTAAGTGTGAAATGTGTGAGTGTTAAGTTTCCGTGGTTTGCAGAAACACAATCCCAACACTTTCTTCTAGCAGCTACGCTGATTATTGTACCTCTTCCAAAACTATTCTTCCCCATAGCTTGAAATTAAAGTGTAATGTATGTAATTGGATTATGCTCAAAAACTCTTGAGGTGCGATGACTTCCACGGAGGCAACACACGGTGAGATGGCTCAATCAAAAAGTTCTTATCCTTTTTGTCACCCTTCACTGGCGGGGGACATACTTGACATATTTCCATGATGAACAGCTTGATTTGCCATCTGTATCATGTTGCTGAGGCAGAAGTGGGGAGATGTGGAGAGGGAGAGCAGGGGAGAGTGGTGGGAGAGTCACTTTGTGCAGGAGGAAGGAGGGAAGACACGGAGAACAGAGACACACAGATGGAGAAAGAGAGAGTTGAGTGGCGTCAGTGTGAGCCTGAGATATTCACCCCCACACCCCGCCCCCTGCCTCGTCCTCTCGGAGCAACAGAAAAGGCACCGGTTCCTTACTCACAGGCATGTCAAATCATCCTCAGATCGCTACAGAGGAACAGGAAGATCGACTCACAGACACCCATTAACGAAGCAGTCATGTATCCTCACTTCAGCTTCATGTAACACTGCAAAGGCGCAAATGTGAGTACACAAGTGAAAATACTCGCACATGCACACACACAGACTAGAACAGCAGAAGGTGAGCCATAACAACTCTCCCCTCATTACTGCGAAACTCGGATAGCCAGTCTCACCCTCTCCCTCTCCCTCCCTCTCTGTCTCCCCTCCTGCTGCATTACTGACACTCTTCTCTGTTGTAGCAGCGAGCGGACAGAGAGGAAGGGCTTTAAATGATTTTTTTCTCGGTTCTCTGGAGATGTCAGCTCCTATTCTCTCTGGTTGGAAAAGGAAGAGGGAAGGGGGTCTGAAGAGGATTTCAGAGGCTGGCAGAGGGAGGGGGGGGCTTGCAGCTGAGATCCACGCAGCACTCTAGGTTACAAAGAAGACCTGTCTGCTGACTTTAATGCTGCACGCTGCCACCAGTAGAATTTTTAGAAAGGGGAGAGAGACGTCGCAGAGAGATGAAAGAAAAAAGGTACGAGGCAGCAGAGGCAAAGAGGGATGCAGGCTAAAAGAGGAAGAGACAGACAGACAAAGATGGGCAGCAAAGGTGGGGAAAAGTCAGCTTTTCTCCACATCGACACAAACAGATATTTGGGACACTTGCACACTAAAGCTCTGTAAAACCTGACTCAATCCTGCTCCCCTTCTATGGCGAAAATTAGCATTCTGTCAGCTCTAGTGTTGATGTTCACACCGCTCTCAGCGAAATTAGGACATGAGTGTCTCCTTCCCATCATTCATAATGCATGACACACAATGTGTGTGAGGCATATCACTTCAGAGGCAGGCCACACCAAACCCTGCTGAGGATTAGGTGAAGAAGATCTCCTAAAGAATAAGGGATTCCAAGATGGGTCCGAGTGGAAGCATCATTTATAATTGAATCTTCCCCAGAGGATAGTGCAGCCTGTCTGCCTTTGCCAAGGCTTCGAGGAGAGCCCAGAACTCCTCTCCCCCTCACTCTCTCCCAGTCTGTCTCTGTCTCTCTGTCTCTCCCCCGTCTCTCTGCAATAACTGACATACACAAATACAACACAGCAACCTCAACCACTGATCTTATCCCAAGGCCTTTATGACTCAAACCCCAGTTGGTCACATTTACTCATTCTAAACTTTTTACAAACTTGCCTTTTTTGGTCCAAGGAGTGGGGAAAGTTTAGATTGTACACACACCGCGTTACAAAATTGGTGATGTCAGCAGATTGCGTCAGCTGAAAAATCACAAGGGAAATCAGAGGCTTTACTCATCTGATCGTGGGTGAGACTGAAAGTTAACTAAAAGATAGGATCACACAACACAAGAGATCGATTTAAAGAGAAGATGGTGATGGAAGGACTGAAGGACTGTCCACACATTTTTGGAGGTCAAGCATTTAATGATGAATGTGCCTTTCATTGGTTTTTATAAAGTCAGTCTTTGGCTGCAGAGGCATGTTGTAAGAATCCTAAGAAAATAGAAAGAGGCTTTCTGAATTTGCTGGTGAAGATTCTCAGTCATACAAGTCATGGTAGTTCTGCAGAAGCCATCTACGTCAAATCGGAATGACCATCGTTAAACAGAGGAGGTGGCCTATGACACCACTTATCACCCACCTACAATGCAATCCTGAGTTTCCTCCCCAGACAGCTTGACCCCTATTCACACCTGAACTCATCTAACCCTAACAACCCACATGATGGCCGGGTGGGTCAACGACTCACATGTGACCTCAGCCATTCTGTAAGGTTCACCCCCACACAGGGTTTGAAGCCTGCGACTCCCCACCAGGCAGTTAGAAGTGAAGAAGACTCTTGGATAAGAGGTGAAATGTCTTCAAGAAACTTGAGCAAGTCCAGTTGCCTACGATATAGCACTTAGAACTTTCTGAATATATGACAGTTATTTGTAGAACATGTTGTATTTTTCACTTTATTAGATGCTTTTAAAGGCACCATGTGGAGTTTCTGAAAACTAGGGCTGTAAATCATTAAGTTCACCATGTTCTGATATTACACTGAGTTGTTGTACAAGAGTACGATATTTGTTTTTATCACAAATTCTGCCATAATGCGATTTTGATTTGATTTAATTCAGGGGCCTGCAATCAATCTGAGACACTACCATATGTCCATTTATAACTTCAGGACAGCAGTTTCTGTTAATTTTGCTTTCTTTTATTTTTTTAGCCCATCACCCATCAACCATTACCCTAAGCAGTAAATTTTTTTAGGGGAAAAAAAAAAAGCAAAATGACGTGAAATACAAGAGGCCTTTCTTTTTAGTCCGACATTCAGTTGTTTCAATTATCTTTGGCATAGCATTTTAGCGGTGGTGCAGTTTTGATGTTTGTGATGTAAATGTCTTTTATTTTACTTATTGTTGGATTTGTTGACAGACAGCCAGCTAGCCTTGTTAACATGTTTACATGTTGAAGCTAATTTTATGCAGTGGTCATAAGTGGAACTACACCGTCCAGGTCAGTCACATGGTGCCATGGGGCCCAAAAAGACTTTTTCCCATAGACTTACATTGGGAAAGAGACATCTATAAATCAGTGGATACATTTTTTTAACGTCACAACCCTGCAAAATGACTAGTTTTACTATCCGCATTTGATCCATTCGGTCCGATAACATTTGAAAAGTCTAGTCAGGTTAGCAGAGCACTAAACCGAAAGTTAGCTGTTTGGGCAGTGGAAGCTAGCTCAGCTGTGCTTGGCAGCCTTAAGTCTCTGGTGAGAGAGACAATCTAGCGGGTAGAGATGCCCAGCCAGATTTGATCAATGTATAGTTACACCCCTTACAATAACCCCCTAACCCTAGAGTAATGTTTTTACAAGTGGGTCCCTGTTTTGTTTGTATTGTGCACCCACACATGGACGTGGCTATACAACTTCCTGCCGCTGGTATCATGCTAATCCACAGGTGGCAGCGGTGCAGAGAAACAAAGTCATGTGCCATGCTTAAACTGAAAACAAGTAAACATATAAATATTTCACAGATTTGGTGAGTAATGCTAAATGTAAATATAACTTTATTCACAGGAAAACTCCACCTCACCCTTATTCCTATGATCTGTGTGGTACTTTATACTGTTTATGTTACACTTGTTTGGTACTTATAATTCTGAAATGTCATTGTTTTGTGTATGGTATCCTTAAAAAGCTGACCAGTTTTGTGTTTATATCTCATTGGATCAGTGAAGATTCAGCCATCTTTTAGTGTGCAGGGATACAGAGGCTGTTTTCTACTCGTTCTATAGAATGGATGAAGGTCCTGTGTTGAAATGTGTTGGCTGAATAAAGAGCATGCTCCTCCAGCGAGGCTGATAGTGCTGCAGGGATATTTTTCACAAGATGTCAACAACCCGCAGCAGCAAATGGATTTTGCTAGTTCGGTTTGTTTGCCTCAGACTAGTTGTGTACAGAATGTAATAAGTCGAGATGGATTGACTATCTGTCAAACGGGCTTCCACCTTTGCCACACCAACAACCAGCTCCGATATCTGCCTGATGGTAGCTAGCGTGGTGTTAATTTCAAGCACGGATGATAGAGACAGCTGCGTAACTTGTTCGCCTCTCTCCTCCTCAGCTGGCTTCGACGTAAAGTCTGAAAATGTGGGAAGTGATAATTAAGGCGGCACTTCTGCATATAGTCCTCCCTCACATACAGAAATCGCAGTTTTTAAATGGAAGCTGACAGATACAAACACAGCGTTACAAGCTGAAGGAGAGAGTGAGCCTTACTTTTCCATGCCGGTCCTGTCAAATCATTCTTTCGTCTGACATGCCGGCTGTGTATTTCAATTACAGGTAGACTCTATTTATAAAACAACTTGAGAACCTCTCTCAGATGCCCATCTGCTTTTGAAGAATATGGATTAGAGAGCTGGACGGACGGATGCTAAAAGGAATCAGCGTCTTGTATGAAGCGGGGCTAATCTTCCCTTTGATATCGACAACATCAAATAGAACAGTACTTGAACCTAATATGCTATACGCAGTAATGGCTCTTCCTTGCAGAGGGAAAACAAACAAAGCAATCAAGCTGACAATACAGATGTCTGTTTCTGAGATCAAAATCAAACTGTGAGTAAACATGCCTGATGACCTTTTTTTGTTTGCTCTGTGCCTTCCTTGTGTCTGAATTTGATGATTGCCCGCTGAAACACAGCTTCATTGTCGTCTCCAAAGCTAGACCAGCTGTGCCTGCGGTTGGCATAGCAACCCCACCTCCTAGCCACCAATGTCTGTGACAAACCTGACATCGTCTCCAAACCTACCTACATCAAACATCGTTATATTTCATTGATTAACTCACAAGCAGTTCCTCCTCACTAATGATGAGCAGACTTAAATGTGGATTGCAATGCACCTCCCACACCTCCTGTACTCTCGCCATCACACACACACACATAAAAAACACACACATACAGAAAGCAGGCTGGAGTGTTAGACCGAAAAAAAAAAATTCAATCAAGTTTGTACTTTTCAGAAGTTTACTCAGCCGCCTCCCTCTGAGCCAAGGACTGCAATTCCACAGTAACATTTAAGGCAGTGCTCAGTGTGACCCTGCTTCTCTCTCTAAACAACTCTCCAATTTAAGCTGAGGCCTGCCATCGATGGCAACCCTGATGAAGTGATTGGTGTTGACGAGGTAGCTCGTATTTCAGTGTGACACGGATTGCAACCTGTAAGGTACACAGGGTTCCCAGATAAGTGCACCAGTCTGCCATTCTTTTATGGACGCAATCAGCACATGGTAATGGTCATTCATCATATTGGATCAGAATGTATCTCTCTGTGGGGCTTCACTGGTGTGCACCTCAGAGTGCTGCGCGAACCTTGATGGTGCTCCTGCTGTATTATTTCAGGCAGTGGGAGGTGGGAGTTTTCATATAATGGCTAGTTCACACTACACAACTTTAGCCCTTATTCTCCACTTGCTGACAGCTATTGGAGCTTCCTGATAAAAGCCTCAGATCAGAGGCGAATCGGCGTTGGCTTGGCGCTCGCAAATCGGCACTCGAGCGCTGTGTGTGAACTGTTCAAAGACGCAAGCTGAGAGATTTCTAGCAGGCTAAATATCTGGGGCCAGTTCACAAAGCACCTTAAGTTTGCTCCTTAAGTATGACACTTAAGGTTTAGTTTTTTCCTTAGCTGAGGAAATTACTTAAAGGTGTTGCACAGAATTGCTTAAAAGGTTTCCTTAGTCAAGGAGAGACGTTAAGGCATTTACTGCACTGAAAGAGATTTTACAACAGTAACTATCACCATCTCATTCTTCTCTTGCTGGGACGGAAACTTCACCAAGGTGTTCAGCAGACAGATAAGGGGGGTTTGAAACTCGGCGAATGACGCGGCACACCGTTGTTTTGTGCACATTATATGCCTTGCTAATATGATTAGAAAGATCCTGAGCATGAAACTGCAGAACAGTCATTAATAGTAAAGGGGCTGTAAGCACGCAGCTTCAGATAGTTAAGTGATCCAACTTTAGACGTTAAGACAAATCACAAATTTACCTCAAATTTACAGTCAAATTTATACTGCAAAATCAATTCCTCATCATTACAGGTGTCCATTGGGTTCCTGGTTGCTGTACACTCTTTTCAGGGTGCCTTTATTTTCCTCGTTTATTGCCATAAACTCAGCCATGCTGCGGTTAAGATATAGTCAGAGGTACCTTTTGTTTTTATTTCCTTACTTTGGTTGCTAAGGACCTCTGTGCAACAGTCTAATAAACTTTAAGCAACTGCTTATGTAAAAGACCAAGATAGGGAGAAAAAACGTGGCATGGTGGCATGCAAGTATGTGTAAGTTATTAACAACTAGCTCAGAATGCTGTTTATCACTTTTTGACTCTCTTGCCTGAACCCGACATATTTTTCTAGTGAGCTTCCTCCTGATGGAACAGGCATCATCAAGGATTGCCCCTGATGAAAAATGTTGAAGTGCGTGAACCCCTGTCGCCGGTCAGTCATGTAACTTTAGTGTTACATGACGAGCACATGACGAACAGGCTGTTCAGCAGCTTCATCTTATTCAGAATGCTGCTGAGAATTGAGAATTGATTTCAGAACCTTATTGCTTGTGTATAAAACACTCCGTGGCTCAGCGCCCAAATAGATCTCCGACCTGCCTGTGACATATGAACCTTCTAGGACCCTGAGGACATCTGAGGCTAGCCTACTGACCATCCTGATAGTTAGAACAAAACATGGTGAAGCAGCGTTTTGTTATCATGCAGCTCAAACCTGGAATAATGTCCCAGATGATGTTAGACAGCCCCGATTCCAACCACTTTCAAGTCAAAGCTAAAAGCATGCCTTTATATACTGCCTGCTCCACGCTGTAACGACTGGAAACTTATTTTTAAACTCAAATTTAAATCATTTTCAACAATGTTTATATCTTTGCACCTCTTGTTTGCACTTTTGCTATTCTTAATGGTAATCTTTTTGAAATTGTAAATGATTTTATAACTGATTTTACCGTTTATATATATTTTTTATATTTACTCTTTTATTGTACATCTGTATCCTTTATTATAGATT
>JAPZEB010000010.1:6703316-6714244 GCA_029783705.1 Chaetodon striatus
AACCTGCATGTCTTTGGACTGTGGGAGGAAGCTGGAGCACCTGGAGGAAACCCATGCTGACACGGGGAGAACATGCAAACTCCGCACAGATGGGCTCCCCCACCCTGGGTTTGAACCAGGAACCCTCTTGCTGTGAGGCGACAATGCTAACCACTAAACATCCATGCGTCCACTGTGATCCTTAATAGCTCGGAGAAATTAAAATGCATGCCAAACACAAGGTCATGTCTCAGGAGGTTTAACCTAATGTATATAAAGCAATGGTACCAGCTCTAGAAATGACTTAATCACATGCACTTATCGAGTGACCACAGTTGGGGTCCTGACCTCAAAGTTGAGAAAGCTCTATGTATGTGTGGATTAAAGTAAGTGTCTGCCTATTTAACTGGTGTTCAGATTCCAATGTAAGTGAGTGCCTCGACGCTAAGCTGCCAAGTGTTTCTATCCCCTCTTTCTCTCTTTCTTTCTCCATCCTCTCCCTCTTTCTTCTTCTTCCATCAATCTTTCATTCATATACCTCAACCCCACCCATACCAGGCGGCCCCAGTTGCTGCCTTTGAAGATGTACTTAGCTGAACTGACGAGAAATTTAAAGCGAGCGACGGCAGCTTTCAACAGCTCATGAAAGGCAAAAGAAATCTGCCACTCTGTGTGAGTCAAATGGATGGGGGAATTGTTGCAGTGGCATGGGTAGCGGGGACGGGGACTATAGGCAAAACCTCTGTACAAAGCTAACTTCAATCCCTCAGCCCAGGCTCGCGCACATCTTGGCTCGTATGGCACGCATGAAAATGAGCACAGGAAAGACAAAGGAAGCCGGCGAAAAACCCCTGAGCTACCTTTGACAAAACAGGAACCAAAAAATGCATCATTCAAATATATTTTGGCATGTCTTCATTCAACAGGTTTTTTCCTCTCCTTGCCCTGGGACAATACATTGGCACAAAGCACGGGCTCTCAATATTTTTTTTTTCTCAGTCCGACACCAAATTGAGAAATTTATTCCTCTACCCTGGGGATGCAAGCTCATTAAAACATATTACTGCTGCTGTCATATGGAGACCTACCTATAGGCACGCAATCCATTACTGTTAAAAAGGAAGTACAAAAAAACAGTAGATGCTCAGTGACCTACACACTTTAAATATGTTGCAGTAGAAAGGCAAGGTGACAGGGCCCATTGTATAGTCTAGACATGAGCTCTTGTTTCATCAAAGGGAAGACATCAATCCGCGGGCTGAGCCAATAGGGCAACAGGTGCCACAGTCGCACAGAGCCTATCACGATCTGACTTCATTTTACTGCGGCGTTGGATATGAATACTGATAGGGATGTGTTTGACTGTGCCATGGGAGGCATAAATAGCAGCACAGACCATGCAAGGACAGCTATATGAACTTTCATTTTGTAGCTTTACGCATGTTTATACACATATGACATTTCTTGCATTGCTCTCTATGTAAACAGAGGAGGCAATACAGTAATAGCTTTCTGCGTGGTGTTATGGACAAAAGGCATATGTTCTGTATTACATACAGTGGTAAGGCTCACCTTGAGGTAACACAGCAGGCTGCAGGAGTTGAATATTAAGACACTGAATGTGATCTGCAACCAAACCATTCACTTAAAATATGGGGAAAAAAGTAAGAAAAATATACTGCAGCTCTTTCAAGTCCATCATTTGTCCCCACCGGAACCTAGAGCACCTTGTACCGACACAGTACGATATGAAACACGAATCCCCTCTTCTTCAAATATCTCACTCTACAGCTTTACCGCCTGCATTCTTGTTCGCATTTCAAAAATCACCTCTTATCAAAGCCTTTTCTTATCTTGTGCACAACCTGGCTACCCCCAATTCCATCGCAGCACTTGACCCTGAGCTCCATCGAGGAGGTGGCAGATCCTCGGTGAGAGGCTGATTCAAGGTATGACGGGCTGAATGAAAGAGAAGCAGCCTGAAGTGATTGCCAGACTGTAATAGGTAGTTCAAGGTACGGCACTGTGGTCAGGCCAGCGGTGCACAGGGCAAAGGAGAAGGTCACCAGAGCAGCTATGGCTTATGATGCTTTTGTTCAACTTTAATTTGTACTTGTACATTTTTTATACTAATTATAGAAGCAGTAGTAAGAGCATGAGAAGTAGGCCACTGAACAGACTGACCATAACTGTAGAATTCTTCCAATGCACAACGCTCAAATTCTACTGATTTCAAAACATCCATGCAAAAACATGGATTACACATTCTGTTCGAAAAACCAGGATACGACAATAATGGAATTTTAAATGAAAGAAATGTCAAGGAAGTGAGCTGGGATGAAAGATAGGACTTGGAGGCATCTTTCTGCCATAACAGAGCATGTATACATCTACTCAACGAGCAATCCTGACATCAAACATTGAAAGAAAGTGAAAACATCAAAGCTGTCTCGGGGAGAACGTTTTGCTCTGTCAAATTTCACATTACCTTGATCAATTTAAACTTTTATTTTGTTCCATCAAGTGCACCACAAGCACCCTGCCAGCGAGTACAATAGAAGTTCTTCAGACTGATGGCATTTCTATCGAGGCAGAGAGGCATTCACTGTTGCGAAAAAGGGAACTGTTGTTGAGATAGAGAGAGAAAAGGCTTGAGTGGGTGAGTGCTAGTGACTTAGCACAATGTGTGCGGCTGTGCATGGATAGACAGGTGCACGTTTGCATATGCAGGCTGCAAGTATAAATTTCATCCGAAGACTCTCATGCTTATTCAGTTGGCTGTGGGTCCTTATAAAATCGCCTCAGGCAAATATTTACATTACAGTATGCTGATTGCTTCGCTAATGGTTGGTGCAGAGTGCTCTATTGTGGTGAGATGAAGGGGCCGGCGAGGCGAGATACAGGGTTCCAGCATAGTAACTAAGGGTGGCAGGAGTGAGAGGGGTAGTGTTTGGAAATAAACTGTTAATGTGCCTGGCTGACAGGGGGAAAAAAAACACAGAGAAATGGGAATATATGAAGCCTCACATCCCATTACCCATCGCAATATTCTCTCACACAAATGTTCCCCACACAGGCCTCCTATGACTAACTGTCCTGCTCATTCCGGCCAGCTGCGTTTGTATGTAAAAATGGGCGAAAAAAGCACTATTACTCATGGGGAGTAATTTGCACCGACATTACTGGTATAAAAAAACATCAGTTGAATACTAAATATCCCCATTTTATCCCATCAAGATTGCGGTTGTTCGGGCCTCTTCAGAATCTAATAAAAGATTTAGACAGTTATCTGAGCTTGCAAAACCAAGCGGGAGAGATTAGACTAACAAACAAACTCCCTTTATGTCGGTTTGTTTTTTAGCATCTTTGCAAAGAACGTGATGATAATCAGGCTTCAGTGAAAATGAAGGACGCCGCAGTGCTTCTAAATATTTCTCTTTCCCCCTCAGACGCGCTGATTGTGCTATCAGATGGCTCTCACGTGTGTGTACGGTCAGGGAGCTCCGGCAGCAGGAGCCGGAGTGAGTGGCTGTAGCCCTGTGTAGCACTAAGGGTCCTTTCTCATTATGTGCTATCAGCGCTATCAGGTTTGGCTGCAAGGTATTTCACTTATCAGAGAGGAGTGCCCAACAGGCTCCGGAGCTCCTCTATCACCAAACACTTTAATTGGATCTTTTAGCACTAATCTGCTGCCCCCAAAACACTGCCTGGGTTTTAATTAAACAAACGCCATATTAGATTTCACTTAGGGCTCCTTGAAATGCCACATTTAACTCATCCTAAACCACGCCGCCACGGGGAGGTGACGCAACCTCCCACCCCCCAAAATTCATTTTATATTGCTCAATAATTACAAACCGCATAAAGAAATCCTCTAAAGCACTGGAATCTATTTAAAGCTTAGAGGCTACAAACTGATGTTTTTACTCTGCCGAGGCTGTCCCACTGTGATGAATCGCGGCTTCTGTGCTAAGCCCATGAGTGGCCTCATTCGGACGCCACTTCTACTAGAGACCTCAAACAGCCCAATCGCCTCATCTTGACACTCCTTGGCTTCGATTAATACCAGGATTATTCAGCCAGAACGCGTCAACAACACTCATATTTCTCTCGGAGACAGGGATAAATGGATCATTCTCACGCTGCCGATAAATCAATAAAACATTACGCTGATGCAAAAAGAGTTCCCACGAGAAAGGTGGCTCGCCAATGCCGCTGTCTTGCTCTGCCTATTTGTCTTTTTCATCTTTCACCAGGAGAAGGAGCGTCTGACAGGGGACGGGACAGAACAAAAACATGAAAAGGAGGAAAGACGTCCGCTATTCCGTAGCTTTGTTCTGTCTATATGATGGAAGATTTCATCTCAACTAAAGTGTGAAATCATTAGTCACACCCAGATACGCCGAGCATCGTAAGGACCAATTAAAACTTTGAGTAGTTGATCGAATGCCGAATGATGAACGAAGACTCGTCAGACCTGAGGGAAAGAAAAAAGCTCACCGTCACCATTATACAGGCTACATCACACAAGGAAGAAGGAGGGACCCACTAATGCACCCTTGGGTGCAGAAATGAACCTGTGCTGAGCCCAAGTGCTGACAGTGTATCAACTTGTGCAAGCCTAAGAGAGCTATCTCCAAGTCCTGGCCAATGAGAGTTTGACTATTTCCTCACTTACAACCACTTACAGCAGTCACATTGAATCAATGCCTGTGGATAGTTTGATTGGGCCAACCACCCCTCCCTCTCCAAAGCACAGCCTGTCTCCTAGTATATTTCCACAGCGCACTTTTTTTCCTTTGCGTTGCCATCTACCCAACCACTTCTACTCTTTACTGCCCAAGGGTGCTTTTTACTTCTATTACAAGATTTTAATTCTCTTTGATGATAGGCATCTAACACAGTGCCCTTAACCCAAATCTCTATATCTCTCTGCCTCCTCCTTTTCTCTTTGCTGTGGCATTGAGGCGATCATTATTATGCATGACATGATGGGAGGCTGTGGTCGAGTAGGTGTGTTTCTACTGTATGTGATCATTTCTATGCATGTGCAAGCGAGATGTGAAGGTATGTCCCTGAAGCTACGAAAGCCATTATTTGGCAACACACCTGAGAGAGGAGGTCGCTGGCGGTGGTGGCAGTCATGGTTTTGGTCGCATAACTCCCCATCCAGCTTTTATTACAGCTCATTGTCAATGCAAATGAGCGCAGCTAAAGCTATCAATGCCACCTGAGCAGCGCCAGAAGCGACAGCAGGCGGCAACGCATTCCTGCAAGTCCTTGATAAAACAATTATGTAATGTATGAAAAAGAATAATTCCGTTAATGATGAATTACCCCCCGCCCTGTTTGGAGCACTTTTACGATTCTTTATGAAGGTGTGCGCACACACACTGCAGATGAGGGTTTAGCTGGGCGGTTATTGCACCATTCGAGAGCATTGATATTCTGTTGGAACTGACTTTCTGGATATCTGCGGCCACTCCAGGGAAGAGGAGGCGGGAGAAAGAAAGAGAAAGGGAGAAGAGAGTCAACTGCATTAAAGTTTCGATGACGACAGTGAAATATTGCTGAGGGAAATTGATTTGGATATGAAAAGCAGTGGAGAGTACGGGCAGGGAGAGAGATGAGACAAAAAAAAAAGAAAGAGAGTAAAGAAAAAGGCTTGCAGAGAGGATCTTCAGGAGTTACAGAGGAGTAAAAAAAACCAGGAGAAAACAAGGGTGACGGATAAAAAACCAAACAATCTTTGTCAAGACTTTTACACATTTCTCCCCAGTGGCTCCAATTCCCTCAGTAGGCTCCGATTCCCCCTCTAGCTACAACAGGCCACTATCTCCTACCTTTGTGTGTGTTGGGCTGGCTCTCTGCCTAGCCAATTATGTCCTTGTGCTAGAGCCATCTCCCCGTCCCTGACCTTTACCGCCCAGTTCCCAACAGACCGCCCTCCACTCCACCACTTTGTCTGAATGTCCGTCCAACTATCGGTCTTCACTGGCACACTAAAAAAGCCAAGAGAAGAAATGTGCTTTCTTTTTCCTTCATTTCACTGGAAGGCCTACGAGCAACCATCACTACTCCTTTTCTCAATCTTCCTGTGCTTCACCGAGGTTCAGAATTATTTGTTGCATCTACGCGCTCTTGTTCATACATGCTTTGTCTGCGCTACCATTTTGTCGCTGTGATCGCAGCTATTAACAGTCGTAGATGTATTCCAGTTTTGTAGGTGAATTTCTATCTAGGGCGAAGACCAAATCAAAATAAAATAATAATACAACTAGATCTGCCCATTACTTCCTGATGGCGTACCTCAGCAGGGCTCCACAATCCAATCAAACGGCAGATAATGAAAGCAAGGAAGCAATTTAAAACCTTGAGGGTCCTTCGAAAGCAAAAAAGCAGCGAATCAAGCAGATCAGCCAATATTATGGCAGATAATCCATACACCTTGCACTTCTTTTTTACCCCCCTCTTTTCTCGTCTTTCTCTCTCTGTCTCTGTATATATTCCTATTTTTTTTCTGCCTCAGTTCCATCACTTTGTCTCCCTCACTGCGGGGCAGGATAATTAAAGTTCTTTGATGCTCTACCTCCCCAACTACTTCACAGGGATAGAGTTAATGGAAGTCACTGGCTTCTACCAGACCTTAGACTTTAAATTGAATGTCTCCACTCCATTTGAGAGCTGTAGGAAGATAAAAGGGCAAAGTGATAGGCTCTTTGCTTCCTGTTCATAGAGCTCCAACTAGACAACTTGAGACGCTTTAATGGTCACTGCTCTGCATCATATTCATGACAAATGAATACCAGTTCATTGTGGCTGCCAATGACATAGGGTGATTGTCTGAGGCACGGCTACACGTGTGCACATTGATGTGTGGGCACTGGTACACGGAAGAGCACCGAGAATGAAATGGCTCCTTTGAGATTTCGGTCTGATGGTTTTGGCAGGAAAAACCGTCTGTCCGCTTTCCTCTTTTCTCTGGCTCATATCTCATCCAAACATTTCTGAAGATACAAGGCTGCCAACAGGAAATCCAAAAAAAGAAAAAAAAAGGAACGAGGATGTCCCGGTGGCTCAAAGAATGGTGCACTTTGTGAGTTCTGCACTGTGCCAAACATGTTTTTGTGCTTTGTTACTTCCCATTTAGCTGTCTCCCTTCACTATGTGCTGTTATCAAAAGCTGAGGAGGGTTAAAGCAACAAACTGTTGGAAGCTTTGTTGCTGCCTACTACAGTACACGCTCAATTCTCAGGAAGAATTGGGCATGAATCCTGGGCACAAATGATGTGGAAGTATCTTTACGGCGCATGCGGTACATAAACTGCCCGTGTATTTGCAGGACTCTGAAAGGGTTTTTTTTGGTGTCACAATTGGAAACCAAAGAGGCTTGACGGTGGTAAAGCATGTGGCTTTGATCCTTCAGCTTGAGGTGGAAACGCAGACACATACAGTACCTCCCTACACATATAAACTCATCAGTTTATCCACCCACGCACTTCAGTTATGTGTAACATCAAAGTGGCAGGCTGCACAGTACCGACGCCTCACAGCTGATCAGTACAGCTTGCTTCTATTAGTGTCCGGTGTATAAAATGCACATATATATTTACTGTTTCCTTGAGAGAGCTGAGTGACAGCTCTAATCAGTAGCCTTTTTTCTTTAATTGTATTTTTATCTGCCTGTGATGCTATAGATCAGAATAAATATGTGCCCTCTTGTCCTGCCTGTCAGTGTGCAGGAAAATACCCACTTCACAACAGACCTTGTGACTTGTTTGCACTAATTTTCCAAATCAATGTCACTGCAAAGACGTGGGTTAAGACCTCCATTTGCTTTGGCTCTGAGGTTTATGTGCTGAATGTCTAAATTATAATAAATGCATCAAGGTCCGTCTTTCTTTTGATGCATGTGCAAGTGCTCAACAACTTCTGAACTGCATTGGAGAGGTGCATATGGATGTGTCAGATTGTGTAATATATATATATATATATGTATATGGGTGCATCCATACTGCCCGAGTCCATGTGCGTCTGGGAGGATGTGTACGTGCAGAGGCTTTGAAGTGGATCCATGCGGGGTGCATTCCGCATGGCAGGAGAATTGCTCCTGGCGATACCACGGCTAGGCAGTGCAATGAAAACATATACACGTAGGAAACACACATACAGTGCACACACGTGGACACACACAGTTGGAGGCAGTCTGAGACAAAGGAGCGATGGTATTTCATGAGACAGGAGAGTGGGCTGCAAAGCACCGTACCTGCCAGCTCCTATCTAGTCTGCAGCATCCTGGAAACCAGACCTAACCAGACTCTCCAAGTTTGGTCTGGTAAAAAAAAAAATCTACGGGATTTTCAACTGGGCACATGTAAGCATGTCTCTGCTTTGACTGTCTTTTAAAATTTGAAATATTGTAGCCATCAGTACTGACATTATGGGCTTGTTCCATCATCTGTCATGATAACTTCCTCTGTTTGACTATATATTGTCCAAGACATAATTGCGAGAAACAATATTATTGTCATTTTGAGATAATTTAATGCAAATACACAATTTCAAAGACCAAATTAACTTTTAATACTTAAGAACCTGAGTCTTCAACAGGGGGTCTGTGACCCTGAGGGAGTCCTCAGAGTTACTGTGTGTGTGTGTGGGGGGGGGGGACGACAAATTACTGCTTGATAATTTAAGTTTTTATTTATTTTTTATATGCATTTATTCAAAAATCAGAATGTGTCTCAAAATACATGTTAAATCCAACATATTATTCGCAAAGATAAATTGATCTATTCATAAAACCCACTTAATTTACGATCACGACATCAATGATAGGCTATCTGTTACCCATGAATTTATGTTAGCAAGCTAACCCTAAATCACTGTGCGCCACCTATCCATAATGGTGAGGTGAACTAGTTAGCTAATAGTTACGCTGGCTACTAGTGAAACATATTAGCCAATTAGCTATAATATAATTCCAAGTGCAAGGTGGTTCTTGTGAGCCATAAAAGATCATTTTGTAGTTATCTGAGCAGGAAACTCTCAAATACTGTCCATCTCGAAAACCACAAGCGCAAAGAGTGAGGCTAATGCACCTAGCCATGCTACAACTGCTACTGATTTAGCAGCTACGGAAAAGTGCAAACAAGAGACAACCTGAAAATAGTTAGAAAATTATCTCAACTGCAACTCAATTTCATATATGTGGCAGGGGGTCCCTGCTCTGACTCTTTTGTAGCTACAGGGTCTTTTTTTAAAGAACGTTGAAGTCAGCTGCTTAAGAATATTCAGACTCTGGAATTTGTGTATGAAAAAAAAAAGTTTAACCTTTTTACTCCGTACCAGTCAGTTAGAACTCAAGAAGCTTGCCTACAATATAGCACTTATAATTACTATGTCCTAGATGACTGAGAATCTTCACCGAACTCTTTCTAAAAAGTAATTAACACCTCTTAACATAGACAATAAAGTACACCAAAAATTATAGTAGCTTTACAGGATTAGCCCAAAAATACTCAGTTTGACATTTAACACAAATTTTAGCCCACAAAAACATAACCAAGGGATGCCTCCTGTGGCTAATAGACAATCTTACTGAAGCTCCAGGGACACCACAGCTACCCTTATAATCTGGATCATGTGCTGCAGTCGGCTGCCTGGGATGGGCGGCCCGGGAGCTGGACAGTTTGCTTGTGGATTTAGGCCGTTGAGGATAAAACTACAAACGACGGACTCTTTGGCTCATTGCAAGGCACTGGCAAGTGACAGACTATCAGGGCTGTGCCCCTTCTACTCCAAAAGTGCAGCTGCAGGCTACCAGTAAGCTACGCTGTGTTGTTTTATTTGTCTTTGGACTTACATTAGTAGGTGGGAGTGGAGAGAAAAAAAAAGGGAGAATTGGTGCACACAAGTCTTACTATGGTCAAGAAAACTCTGCTGTTTATTCTGGCACCATGTTGGCTGAAATGTTGGTAACACTTTTATGTAAACAAACATGTAGCCTAAACACAACAGGTCAGGTCCACATATTATACGATGAGTCAATAATGTAAATATCCTGGCAGGCCTAATCATCTGCGCCATCAATCAAGTGCTTTCAATTTGTAAGAAGCTACACCGACATGCAAAATGTCTAAGTGTGATTCATCAGGTTCAGACAGGTGTTCAAAGAACAAGGGTCAGACAACAACAAGTCCTAACAAATTAGACACACAGTACATGCACACACACTCACACAAAGGTCAATACCATAATACCAGGCAGGGATGTTGAGCCAGATCAACACCTAAGGTCTGAACTTTTACAAAGCCCGCTGGACAGCAGCCTTAACCCCTCAATAAAAACCCATCTGCTCACTGAATCATAGTCCTGCGCTCATCTCCCGATTGGCACAACGAGCCTCTTCACTTCATCAACAGCCGCCATATGGATCAATACAGCACTTCAGTATTGATTCTGCATTCTGTGGTCAATGCCAGCTCCAATAATCACCTCTGTTCGCTCATCAATTACACCTGTTCCACTGCTAAAGGTTAGATAAGATGCTGTTTTTTCACCAAGAATCACTACTGAGCACCAGTTCCAATAACCAAATGGATCCTAAAGAGAAAGATAATGAAGTTAGAGCATGTGGCGTCATCTTTAATCATGCCTTTATCCTATTGATTGGAGTTTTCAAAGAAGTCCTGATGGCTGATGTTGAACGACTAAAATTGATAAATGCAATGTTAAAGGGACAGCTTACCCTGAAATAAAAAAATACACATTTTTCCTTTTACCTGTAGAGCTATTGTTTTAGTCTAGACTGTTTTAGTGTGAGTTACCAAGTGCTGAATATCAGCTGTAGAGATGTCTGCCTTTTCTCCAGTATAATGGAACTAGATGGCACTCGGCTTGTGGTGCTCAAAGTGCCAAAAAAAAAAGCATTTTAAAAACTCAACATC
>JAPZEB010000010.1:6714344-6742969 GCA_029783705.1 Chaetodon striatus
GTATAATGGAACTAGATGGCACTCGGCTTGTGGTGCTCAAAGTGCCAAAAAAAAAAGCATTTTAAAAACTCAACATCAGTGTCTCAAATCACCTTGTTGTGAGCAGTTTCACGTAGAAACTGTTTTCATTCAACCAAGAGGAGCAGGCCGTGGATATCCTCGGATGCGATCTCCGTTTATTCCTGACAGCAAGTGGCAAAAACAAAATCCTCCGTCAAATACAACCATATAAACTCGAGCCCCTGCACATATTAAGTGGCATAGGATCATGTTATCATAAAATGAACTTATGAACACTTATGAAGCTTAACAGCGCTAAAACACAGAAATTACTTCAACAGCAATGTTGCTTACCTCTTCCACCGAGCACAACAGTAAAGGGGGAGAGGTGAGGCAGGAGACACCTCTTTATAGGTGGGATACCCCAAAAGTTGAACGTAGGGGTACAGAAACAGTATCAACGTTCCACATATTGACTATGGAGGCCTAAGCTTCAGGTAATAACAACTGAAACAAATTTTGTGTAAATATAATACTATAACACTACAAATGTACATCTGACCTTGTTACACACATTACTGCTGCACAACTGACGCTGCAAGCTTGTGCTTGTGACAGCGTGAGATATAAACATTAAGGGCGTCCTCCTTGGCTGAGCTGTAATGTTACCTGGCTGAGTGGAGCTATTTGAGCTCGCAGAAGATGCGCGCTTCCTGCACAGTGATACAGTTGGCAGGTGTAGTTTAATAGAAAGAAAATAGTGCCTACATGAAACTGCTCACAACAAGGTCTGTGGATCATCTTGAGTCATGATTTCTGGAAAGAGGCATTGCTGTTGAGTTTTTCAAATGTATTTTTCTGGCACTTTAAGCGCTGTCGAGTCGAGTGCCATCTAGTTCCATTATGGGTGCGTTCTGTATTGCATACTTTTTATTTTTAGTAGGTACTGCAGCTGCCCTTAAAAAGTACGTACTGTTGCATGCACTATGCACACAATCGGGACAAACTACTGTCTCATAACATTATGCCCTGAACTTTGACTCTCTTGCTTTTATATCCGTTACCTTGGAGATAAACAAACGTCACTTACTGAGATCCCCAGAGACGGAGATCAACCCGGAGAGCTCTGCTGTTGTTACTTTGCAGTGTATGTAGTTTAACATTAAAGTAATGACTGCACAGATTGTAGATTCTAACGTATCTGTGACAGAGAAATTACATCTGCAGTTCTCTGTCATTGTTATTTTCATAGTTATGGCCTTTTGTTGTTTGTAATATTTATGATTATTTTGTTCACTTAAACAATCAATATTCCCATTATTACTAATCGACTGATCATCAGTTGCTTGACTACGCTGTCATCTGTGATTGCGACTTCTGACAGCTGTCAATGAGCTGTCATCTGCTTGCGGCTCAGTCGACATGAGGTATCGTCCGCTGCGCAGAGGATTGTGGGTCAGAATAGCAAGAAAAACAGGCTGGCTTGCAGACTGCAAAATCAGACCGGTATTTTGGCATTCTGCATTTCAACTACTGTGTGTTGGGATGTACTAAATCTCTTTCTGGCACACTATATAGTATGTTAGTATGGGTATTGGAACACACAGTATATTGGAGAGAAGGCAGACATCTCTACAGCTAATATCTCCAACATTTGGCAACTCACACCAAAACAATCTAGATCGATAAACAGAACTACAGGGAAGAGTAAAATATGCATTTCTGATTTTTGGGTGAACTGTCCCTTTAAGGTGCACATTTGGGAAAAGACGAAAATGTCCTGTCAAAGAGAAATACTGTTTCAAGCGGGTGTCGCACAGGACCATATATCACGATCGGTAATTGTGTTGGAGGTAAGAAAGTTTCCATAGTTTGTTCTGGCATTAAAGAAGACATATTTTACTTTCTGTAAGGTCTGTAAGTCGGTGAGGCAGAGCAGCCTTCTACACTGGGAACATTAAGGTCAGCTGAAACATTAATTCACTCTACAGTATAAGTTATTCGAGCTTTATACTTGTACACACAAACACACACACACACACACACACATACATAAGCATTTGACATTTGAAAACTGCGACTGTTTTGCCTGGACTGGCACTGATATGTACACTATGGCATTGCAGTGGGGTGGATATCCGCTTCTCTTTCCTTTCCTCTAGTAGAGCCCGATAAGCTCTGCTCCGGCTTGGCCAGATAGACAGAACGGGGGCTGAGGTTTTTCTTTTTTTTCTCTCTTTTCTTTTTTTCTCTGCTGTGTGTCCTAGATGTCTGCACACAGTGGCAGCTCTGCGTTAATTCGCTCAGACGCTGTCACGAATGCGGCTCAACGTAGCCCGAGCCTGCAACTTGGCATGAGGGTAAAAGGGAGAGAGAGAGCGGGAGCGCTTGGACGCAGGGCTGGATAGAGAGAAAAGCAGAGATAAGAGAGAGAATTAGACAAGAGATAAAGGAGGAAAAACAACACGATGGATAGACAAGGGATGGAGATAAAAACCGAACAGGGGCTATTTATGAAAATGAATGGCTTGGGATGTTGGTTTGTGGAATTAACGGTGGCAAATCATGCGTGGGCATCAGTGTTGAATTCCATTCAGGCGACACGTGGCCGCATGCTCATGCCTATGGATCCTGGGAGAGTGACGCTGTATCAGGATAAGCCCCGTCTCTCTCTGCTGCATTCAAAGATGTAATCTGCACTGTATGCTGCCTATTCTAAGGCCAGGTCCTTTTCATGTTAGTCACTTCAATGTAGGAAAAGAAAATGAAATAAATAGTGCTTTCCGTCCTTGAATTACAGAAACACAATGCAGTATTGTCACTTGCTTGCTAGGGAGACACAGCTCGTTAGAATGATAGCTAGACATTTAGGTGCTAGGTAGCAGAAAGCCAGGTAGGTATAGATATCGGCATCTATAGCTAGCTAGCCAGGTGGAAGCTAGATACTATAAACGTTCAAGCAATGGCCTAAACAACTGTACGTTTTATAATAGTGTAGTAAGACGGGTCCCTGTTTTCTGATTTGCATCTATTTTAAAGGTTCAGATCTTTTGAAGTGGGATTGTATAAGGTACGTATCCATCGTGTTTTATTTAGAGTAGATGTCTGTCAGCACGCCTCCAGTTTGTCAAAGCAGGCATGAGCAACGCTGCAGAAGCTAAGCAATGCACTGCTGTGGACAGGGGCAGCAGCAGCAAATATATTTTAGCTACCTAAAAACCCATTATAAGTTGAAGTGTATGCTATATTTGGAATAAGTTCACTGCTTTACCATGACGAAGACATCCCTTTTAGACAGTGAAGCCTTAAACGCTTCGGTTTCCCACCCATGCTCTTGTCAGAGCCACCAGACGTCATTGACAAAAACAGTAATTTTAGCTTGATGAACACGGGAGCTGCTGTTCTGCCGCTGCCTCCATTAACTAGTTTGGTTGTGTTATTGTGTGACTTTGGTGAAGCCAAACCAACCCTTTCTAAATGCCAAAGTCTCAGAGCTTTAGTTTGGATTCATCAAAGTAACAGAAAAACAAATTGACAAACTGACGTTCCAGCTACGTCAGTTTACTAGTTTTCTCAATGGAGTCTGGCTTTAAGAGAGCAATAGAATGGCTTCTGTTTCATTTTACAGCGAGGTAAAGCAGTGAAAATACACAAATACGAGGATCACCTCAACTGATATTGATTTTTTTAGGTGGCTAAATATGTTTTGTTGCTGCCCCCATCCACAGCAGTACATTGCTTTTCTTCCATGTCAGTGCTCCTGCCTGCTTCTCCAAACTGGGGGCTTGCTGACCACCATCTGCTGTAGGTAAAACACTGACTATGGTTAAGTGCCTCATACAACCCCACTTCAAAAGATCATTACTATCCTTTTAATTTGCTGGTTGCTGTCACTGCAGACTCTTAACTTCCGCCATTTTTACCCGTTGATATTAGAAATATTTCCCCAGCACTACTCAGTAGAACAGACAACACATCATGACATAATCACCTTTTAGTGACTCAGTTTCTTTGCACAAACAGAAATACTGTTTCCTTTCATTAATAATTTCCAAATTACATATTTCTGACTGCTGTTAAGCTACAGCCAAATAATTAAAGCCAAATCTGGGAAGTATACAACTGGATAAATGAGTTTTGGATTATATAGCACAAGTTGTGTGAGAGTTTGTAAACTGATGTTTTGGTATAGTTCTGATGTTGTTGATTGCGGACCCCTATAACTATTAATCAAGAATGTTTTCCCTTTTTGGATTCTTGTATGTGAGAAAAAAGTTCAAAAATTCAACATACATAGGGTGAGCTATTGAGATACAGCTGATTATTTTGGGGGTGAAATATTCCTTTAAAAGCTCTTTAGCTGCCCAAAGGGCACAAATCCCTTCCTTTTCTGGTGGGCTTTTAATGCACAACATTAAATGTGGAGTTTCATTGACTGTAGCTTGACAGTGATTGAAAAAGTGGCAAAGCAGAAGCAAAAGAAAATAGGGAATGAAAATATGATAGAAATATTTCTGTTGACAAAAGAAACCGAGCAGCAGATTTGTTAGTTTGACATGACATTGCTCTTGTACTGATGAAATTAGCGAATCTACGTCATGATGAAATTACCGTGCTCTATAAAAATACAGATAATTTCACCCCCGGTCAGTATTTTTACCTGGCCTTTATCAGATTTGTTTGTGCCAACCAATTATTAATATCATTAGAGCCTCAGCCATCATTTAAATACCAGCTTTCCTCATGAGAATTGACGGTGGATAGATAGCTAGAGAGATGGCTGAATAGATAGATGGAGATAGAAAAACAGATGGATTGATTTTGTAATGCGGACAGAAAGGAAGAGCCAGGCTTTCTGTTGGAAAACAAAATCTGCTTAGTTTAACAGTCAGCACTGATAAGGGCAGGCAGAGGTAAGAGTGGAATAAGGATCAAATGTGGTGGCTAGAGGACAGCCATAGAGAGGAGAAAATCAATTAGAGGAAGACAGGAAGGGAGGGAGGAGAGGAGAGAGGGGAGAGGGAGGTTCTGCATGTGTGTGTGATAGTATCATCGAGTTCACAGCACCGAGTGTGGAGTGGAGTGATTTTATGTGAGTGATGGACAAGAGAGGTGGAAGGTGGAAGAGGGGTGACTCATACCCCGGTGCAGATACAGTAGCACCAGCAGGAGTGTGTTTGTTTGCATCCAGTGCGTGCATCAAAAGACCTTTTTTTTCTTGGCTACACTTGAATCAAACTGCATCTCATAAGTAGATTACAAGCAGAAGTGTACTATATATTAGGAAAACAATCTGCTCTTTGCCAGAAAGGTATCACAGGCACATCAGACACATGCAAACACAATATATGGACTGCAATAATCTCTTCAATTCAAAACTGCTTCTTGTGCTCAGTGATAGAGTCGCACACACACACGCACATACACATAGTCAGTATCAAGTAAGAGTCAGCATCTTCAGATAAAGCAATGTAGATAATAGCTTGGCATGGTATCATTGCTGTGATTAATCCCTCGGCCTGCTTTTGAGCACTTGATAAATCAAATCAAGGAAACACCCACTCCCACCCACACATACACTGATGCAGGCATGCATGGAGTAATGAGCGTCTAATCAATCTTACTCAGGCGGGGCGGTTGCAGTTTCATCCTGCTAGCGAGGCTGAATTGCTCCTTGCACTCTTCATTCTGACAAATATGGGACATATATTGTTTACATCTACAGGGCCCTGGGGGGCTTTTGGGATCCATATGAATTATCCATATCTACTAAGTGCCCTGTAAAACAGGATAAATCACAGGTTAAGGCTTCGCTTTAAAGTTGCAACCGCTTATGTAAGATGCAAGTGAGCAAGAGGTCTGCTTTCCCTCTCATATCTTCTCCTGTTAATTTCACCAGTTTATTTTACACTCAGGACTGCTGCAAAATAAGAACATATATTGCCTACTGTGAAAGTACAGAATTGCTTATGATTCTGAGCTGTAAGCATAGTTAGAGAGAGGCAGCCTGAAGTTGTTCCAAAAAGTCAGTTCTCTGTACAATAAACAAGAGGTCAAGGAGTGGGCAGACAAACACTCCTGCCCTCTGACCCGCTCTTAAACCTGTGACCAACCGTGGCACAATATTGCCCTTCAGAGAGCACAAACCATTCCCAGGGGAGTGCTAGTGTTGTGCGTGGGGTTGTGTGCAGTGCAGAGTGCAGTGTGTCAGGAAGTGCAGCCGGGTGACAAAGATTTGTAGCATGTGCCAACGCATGTGCTTGTCCTCCCTGATGGTCTCAGTGTAACACATATCTGTTTGTAAATGTGCAAGTTTTAAGCTAATTTAAAAAATGTTGGCACAATGAAATGTAAATCAGTGCCATCAAATACTTTAATGCGAAAAAAAAATAATTACGAGGACCTGACAAGGTTACATAATTAATTGAGCATCAGTAACTGGTGTTTTTAATCAGCCGGTATGGTGATTAAAGAGGGGTGACATGCAACAAGGGTCTCCATCTGGACTCAGCACAGGGAGATTGTAGTTATGTGCGGCCCCTCACCTTCGCTGTTTTTAGTCTTTTAAAGGGCTCACGACTGGTGAACATAGAAAAACTTTTGACTAACAGATATCCCCATTAAAATCTGCTATTTGATTACTTACATTAAGAATATTATTCTTTCTCAGACATGTTATGTTTATGTATGCCAATGAGTTACTATCTAAGGAGTTACACAAGTAACAGTGAGTAGCCAAGGTGATCCTTTAGTGAAGCCTCAGGCATCACTAAAATGACACTAGGGGCAGCCTTTTGCGTTGTATCTTGATACAGAAGGGGTCAGTGGTTAGGTTCAGGCAACAAAACTACTTGGATAAAGTTAGAAAAATACTGCATATGTTGTTAAAAGAACACCCTGCTTTGAGTGGCAAAAATGTGTCATTAAGAGGAGGTAGGTGTTAATTTAGGCAACAAAACTACTTGGGTGTGGTTAGGAAAGTTTGCTGATACTGCTTAAAAACACGACGCTTTACGTGGCATCAATGCAGGGTTAGGAAGGGGTCTGCAGTTTGGCTAAGGCAACAAGATTACCTGGGTATGAATGCTGCTATAAAACACCCTGCTTTGAGTGGTACAAATGCATTGGTGAGAAGGGGATGGTGGACAGGTTTAGACAACAAAAGTGCTAGAAGAATACCTGGTTTTAGTGGCAAAATGCGACAGTAAGAGGGGGTCTGCAGCTAAGTTTAGGCATCAAAACTACTTGGGTATGGTTAGGAAAAGATTGCAGATGTTGCTAAAAAACACCAAGTTTTGAGTGGCACAAAGATGGGAGTAATAAGGAGTCGGCAGTTTGGTTTAGGCAACAAAAGCACCTGGAATTGAGTGGCACAAATGCATCAGTAAAAAAGAGGTTGACAGTTAGGTTTAGGCTTCAAAACTATGTAGGTATTGTTAGGAAAAGATTGCGGATGTCGCTAAAAGTCACCCGATTTTGAGTAGAACAAACGTGGCAGGAAGAAGGGGTTGGCGGCTGGTTTAGTCAATGAAACTACCTGAGTAAGATTAGAAAAGATTGCTGACGTTGCTAAAAAACAACCAACCTTGAGTGGCAAAAACATGGCAGGAAGATGGAGTCGGCAGTTATAGTTACGCAACAAAAATATTTGGTTATGGTCAAAAAGATTGCTGATGTTGCTAAAAACACTCAGCTTTGAGTGGCAAAAATGTGGCAGTAAGGAGAGGGTCAGCGACTGGGTTTAGGCAACAAACTACTTGGGTATGGTTAGGAAAAGAGAACACCCGGCATTGAGTGGCACAAAAGCACCAACAAATATTGCTGCTTGTTGGTCTCGAACACCCCTCATCCGAGTCAAAGTCCCCACTCTTTATACTACGTCTGTTGCTATGAGCGTCTAATAATGATGCAGATAGGTTTACACTAGAGTTGGTGGAAAGCTTGGTGCATCTCACACACTCTAAATTGTGCCTTCTTATGGGCACTGCCCAAGAGATTTTGATGCCCTGGGAGTGAGAACAGACTGGGGGAACAGCAATGAATGCTTGTCTTGTCTACAATAAAGAAGCAGAGGAGTGTATTCCAATGACATGTTGTATTTAATAAAATCTTCTGATATACTCTCTCAAAATTGTTAAGTGATATTCAAGGTCTTTTTTCCTTACACATATCCTGCAGTACCAATCAGCAACAGTTGTCTCTTTCAGAATAAATTGGTCTAAAATTTTGCCTCACTACGCACAACCATCAGTAGAAAAGAAACAAGAACAAAAGTTTAGGTTTTGGCATACACTGAGGATCCTCTAAGCTGTCTGTCCATGACCATGAATCCAATGTTCTCCACAGCAGCACATGCTGCGCGACACTCATTCTAAAAAAGGCATGAAGGACTTCAGAAAGGGAATCAGCATGTTTGGTATGTTCCTCGTGAGATGTGTGAGCACAATAAGTGTGTGTTCTCTAGTGTTTGTCATTCTTCAGAGATGAGCCAATCCTCCAACAAGTTTAATAGAAGCTGTGCATGTCAGGCACAACACATGCATGTCGGAGTGCCTTCATTGACCCGTCAGCCTGGCCAATCAATTCTCCCTACAGGTGTTCCTTCGCAGGCTCTGTCAGAATCGAGTTCACGCTGGCTCGGCCTGCTTGCCCGCTTGCCTGCCTGCCTGCCTGTCTCTCGCTTTCTTTCTGGCTGGCCATGTGTCCACATTAGTGGTGCGAGCAAGATGATATCATGTTTCCGATCTGGCCAGCGAGCCTCTTAGCCAGCCCTGGCTGTCTGTTTGTTAAGGGACTGCAGGAAGTCCCAGCGCAATATCCACTCAGTGCGTCTGGGCAAGCCCATTAGCTACTTTAGCCTGGACTGGAGTGGGTTGAAGAGGCTATCCCAATTTCTCTTTCTCTGTCTGCACCTCTGCCTCTGTCACGTGCACACTCTCTCCATCTTCTTCTCACTTTGTCTGCCACCGTTCCGCTATCTCTCTTTCTCTTCACACAGCCCTCTATCTATCTCTTGCTTATTCACTCCTTACATCCCTCAGCTTCGTTCTCCCTCCTGCAATTTTTTTTCAATCCCTTTCGCCGTGATAAACCACAGTGAAAGAGAAATACTGCATTGAAAACATGGCAGAGCAAGAGATATTTATCCGGTCCTTGCAGGGCAAGATGGAGGGGATTACAAATGTTATATTTGCTTGGCTGTAAACATATTTATCAGGGGATGAATTATCTGTTAGTTGTGTGTGTGTCTGCAAAAACATGTTTGTCTAGACGCCCGGTCCCAGCTCTGGAGTGCTGAGCAATAACAAAAATCACCTTTGACATGGTGCTAGTGTCTAAACTTGCAAAAGTGCTTTTACTACCATCTAATGCTTTACCCATACAAGAAAACATAGGTTAATCACTACTTAAGTGCACTCGCTTTGAGAGGAGGTCATTAATTTTGTTTCTTTTAAAATTATTCATTTTTACTATGGCAAACTATGCCAATAAACTATTAAGACAGCCCATTAACCCTAAGGTGAATACGAAAATAGCTGACATTACGAATAATTGTCCATAAAAGTGCTCCATCTTTCTGCCAATTGCACCAACAGCCTCTCTCAGAGAATCAGGAATCAATCACTGAAGTGCTAATTACTGCCACGAGACACATCCTGGAGAGAGGTGTGAGCGTGAGGGAGGGTGGTCCTTTATATACTGTATATGAATCATTCAGCTGGTCTCCTCAAGGTCACAGTCTTCAGTGCAAACATGTCTTATAATATCCCAGCGGCTTCAATGAAGTGATTGACTGAGTCCCACATCTGAATGAGAAATCGGAGCACATGAAAGGTGCTCTCACGTCTCTGCACCTGTTGTGATGGAGACCGTAATGAGCTCAGAGGGGAAGTCACTAAGCAAGCCATTACTTCACCTTATGATGTCACAGCAGGTCACACATCTAACACAATTCATGACCTCCGTGCGAAAATCTCCGTTCTGTCTAATCTCCGGAGGTTCTGTCACTGTCTCCATGGAGACAGACGGGACACGAGAGGCGCAGCCATTCAGACTAATTGGCTGTGGGATCAGCACTAGAAAGAGGTAACTATTCCTCTACGTTCACATTTGCGGAGTAATGGCAAAAACCCTTAAAAAAAGAAGAAAAGGGTGATTTTTAAAAATGGCTGAATATTAAGAAAAAGGAATTAAATATCAATTCAATTCCAGCTCATCGGATTATTCATTTGCATCAAGTATGGGGCTACAATCAGTGGGGGTTTGTTCAAATGAATAATCATTTGATGGATAATTATGAGATGTGTTCAACTACTTCCTGTTGGAGCCATAGCCATAATTAGAAGAGCTAGAGAGCATAAATATAATTAATAAGCCAAGGCTGGAGTGACCGAGTAGGGGGGGAAAAGCAAGCACTGAGTTTCTGGAGGATGAGTTTGCGAAGACAGACTTTCCTGGTTAATTTGCAGAGCAAGCAGATTTTGGGGGAGCAAAAAAAAACAGTGAAGCAAAGGAGGAAAAAAAGATGTTTATCTATATGTTGTGAAAGAAAAGAAATATGAGCAAAGAGAGGAAGTCAGGGAGGGAGAGGGGAGAGGAAGGTAAAAAGTGAGGCTACGAGCTGAGCAGGCATAAAAGAGAGATAAAGGTCAGGAGGAGAGGGAAATGGAGGAGCGGCGGCATGGTGATGTCACTGTCACCTCATTAACGTTTTCGACTTTTGTTTTTTCACTTTTGTTTTATTTAATTCTGTCTTTGGCTCCCCATCTTGTCTCCTCTCCTCGCATCCTGCTTCCTCACCTCCTTTTCCTCCCTCGCTGGCAGGCTGAAAAACGGCCCTGTCTTCTCCAAGATAAAATGCTTAAGCTTGTGAGGGCAAAAACAGGGGCAGAGAAGGCAAAAACCTAAAATAACCACATAATTAAGCCCCCAAAACAGCTCCTCCTATTGATTTGCTATCCAGAGCATAAACAGGGAGCAGCAGGAAAAGTAGAAAGAGGGCGAGAAGTCGAGCAAGGAGGAGCAAGATGAAGAGAAGAAAGACGAGCGAGGAAATGTTTTCAAATGAGAACCCAGCTTGCCGTCTCTTTTTCTGAGACACGGAGAAAAACACAAAGTCTACAGGAATCTCCTCTCCTCTATCGTTCAACCATCTCACTCCCTCGTTCCTCACTCTATTTTTTTCATTTAATTCTGCACCCATTATGAATAGCCAGAGGGCAATATCATTTAAGTCTGCCAGCGTGCTGTATAATGCATGCACACACACACACAGACACACACACACACACACACCTCGTCGAGGTAGACAGCATCACAAAGAGTACAATGCTCCTGGTTCATTGGAATAATTCATACACGTGCTACATGTGGGACAAGTTATTATGCCGCCACAGCACCTTGACCAATACATTTTACAGGAGACTGAGGGGTCAAATACATTTTTCACAACTTCAGCTGTGACAACACACCCCGTTCCAGTATGTTGCCATGCTATCTCCACAAGCTACTGAACCCACTGAGAGGGAAAACGAATACTTTGGCATTTTTAATTTGCAGTTATTTCTTTGCCCTTGCACTTTGTATACTCTGGGGTAATAGTGACAATGTCACAGTTTGCATTTTTCAATGGAAACATGTTCCACTGGTAGCCACAGAGGTTTAGTGCAGTCACTTGTGGCTAATACTTTAAATATTTTTTTTCTTTTGGTTTCAATGGGAATATTTTCACCGAGGTCAAATTAGTAGAAAAATACAAGGAGAGGAAACTAATACATGAATTAAATTAAATTTGTTCTACATAAGAGTCGCACTGATAACAAGACTAAGGGCCCTATTTTGATCAGGCAAGCACAACGACAAATGCAAAGTTGTGGGTGCACAAACTCTGTGGGCTTCTCCAAGCGTACCTACTATTTTGGTTCATTTATCAGTAGCAGTGCAAAGTGCAAAAGGGCTGACTGATGTGGAATATAAATCAGAGGGTGTGGTAGTAAATATGCTCTCAGCCACTCACATCACTGGTCTCATGGCTCTGGAACAGCTGAGCCAATCACAGTGACACATTACCACAACAGCTTAACAAATGAGTCTTCTCCAGTGAATCACACTGTTGTCTGGATGGTGCTCAGTGGCATGATGTGAACATACAGCACCACAAAGCTGCAGCAAAAGGCTGATTTATTTTTTCAAAGAGTTAATTAGTGCAATAATGATGATAATTTAGTTTGCCTGTGGAAGCAGATTGACGTTGCACCAGAAACAGATGTGGCTCTGTGACGTCTAATCTGAGCCAGCCAACCTCTCGGGCGCTCTGTGCTAGGCACTAAAATACCACACAGACGGACAGAGCACATTTCAAAGTCAGAGAGACTGCTGAACTGCTGGTTGTTGTGGCGCCACAAAAACAGGACCCAAAGAGTCTACAACCATGCTAACAGCTCTGTGAGGCTGTACTAAAGCACACTGGTGCGTTCAGCTTAATGCTAATGGAAACACGCTAATATGCTTACAAAGACAATAAAGTAAAGACCAGCAGGTATAATTGTTACCATGTTTACCACAAATATTCACATTTGCTGTACTTGCGCCCATCTGTGTGCCCATGGGCGTGTGGGACCTAAAATGAGGTGTGATCAGATGCATTGTTGGCACACTCCTAATTTGAGGCAGGACAAAGTGACTGCGCCATTGACCAACAAAAACCTGGTCTAAAGTCAGAATGGCGCAGTATTTTTCTAATATTTAAAATTATTCAGATGGGTTATGGTTGGGTGAAATAATACGACACTGATGAGGAAAATATTAAGGACATTCTGTAAAATGTGAACATAGCAGAGAGCAGAGCAGAGCTGCAGCTGAATAACTAGCTACAGGTGCAGGCACACCTGACTTCATGTTACGCCCAAAACATACCTATGGATAATTAAGGGAATAAATACAACCTGTTTACCCCTTGCGCCTTACTTTGCGCCCACATGATGCAGTGTTTAACTAGCAAACGTGATTGGACACGCCATAATTGCACTGGTATTTTGCACTTTAGACTATGTGCTGTAGAAAGTCTAGAAAGGGCCCTTACTGTTTTATATGGTATTTTCTTTTGTGAGGATTTAGTCATTTTAATGCACAGTCATTGCATCCAGAGCTTAGCATCATCCAAGATGACTGTGATTGGTTTAGAGAAATACAAACAACCCAGAGTGTTTTTTTCTTTAGTGTTGAATCACAAAGGGTTCAGCCAGACTTTTCTCCAGTGCTGACATAGGTCTGGCTATAGAAAAATAGTTCAATACAGTTATTGACTTTTCATGAATGTCTAAACTGAATTCATGACAGTCCATCTAATAGCTGCTGAGATATTTCAGTTTGGACCAAAGCAGCAGACTGATTGACGGACCAACGTTAACATCCATACAGATGTTCCTCTAGCGCGACCAACTAATGGGACAGAGAACATGGCTACAACATAAATAAGTCAACATGTTTCCAGTGCACATTACTGATGGTGAAGTAGTGCTTCCATCCAACATGAGATACCTGGAGTGAGCACATAATATATTTATAGAAATATTTACCACACCAGAGTCTTTGAATACACTTTGATCCAAACGCTTCAATAGATTCTTTTTTCCATCAGAATTTGTTCGCCTTCTTTTCAATTATTCTTCCCGCAGTGAGAAGAAGCCATTCTTCAGTTAAACTAAGCGCCAGTGCTGCCACTCTTCCCTCACACTGTGTCAAGGGCCCGAGGAAGAAAAACAGCAGACTCAAACTCAAAATGTCAATCCTTTGATAATTTGTGGAGAGAAAAGAAGGATTTGATGCAGCCTGTATTCAAATCACAGAGCCGAAGCTTACCTCAGAGAAAAATACCACACTGTCTTTGCCTCCCTTCCTTCCTCCCTCCATTTTAACCTTCTCAAGACTTACAGTACGGCGCGGGTCCATTCTACGAGGAAGACGGCGTTGCCAAAGCCACTCTCTTCAAGGTGATCCTGCATCAAACGACTGCCACACACGTACACGCGTGAGCAAACGGCACACACACTCTCTCTCTTTTATTCTCCTTAAGTGCTAAGGGCAAAGCTTCAAAGCAGGTCAAACCACTCTCGCAGTTGTTATTCAGTTGACTCATTCACTTTTAAACAATGTCTGCTCAATTTATAGCGGAGCGATGATGCTTTTACTATCACTTGTAGTGCACTTTCTATCAATATACTCCAGGCACGGTAAAGCACGAAACACACGATGTGGATTGACCAAATTAGGCTTTCATGATTCAACACGTACATATGTCTTTGATACATTAAGTAAATACTCCTCTGTGGGTGCTTTAAATGATTCCATGTTATACAGCAGGGTCATTACTGGCAATATACAGCAGCAGAGATGTTTTTTTTTTTTTCTGAACTTAAATACTGAATAATTGATACAACAGTTCAGTTGTGAGCATCGTAACTTGACTGCGAGCTGCTGCAGGGGACATGCAATACACTGAATATTGTTTATGTCAATTTTTAAACACACAACCAAAAATACACACCCTTAAGCATGTGCACTGGTACTGACTCTCATGTTAAAATGGTGAAATCACCGGAGGATTTGGTTTGTGCTGCAAAAAAACAAAAACTTCAAACATCTAGGGAATTATGGAAAAAGTAAAAAAATATAAAACATACATTGCTTTTAGTAACTTATTGCTGTTTTTGCAACTTTCTTAGAACAACTAATGAAATGCTGCCTATTGAAAAAGTGTTTTTTCTTCTGTTTGGTGATAAATTAATAATAAAATAACAAAAATAAATTGTTATTGGATATTCATGCCTATGGCGGCCTGAACACATTCTCTTATTTATGAATACCTCCGCTCTGTTTTGCCCTAACAGAAAGGATCATTCCCAGTAACTGCCTCTAATTAAGAGTTTACATACGCAGGGGGTGTAAGTCCCGAGAGTGTGTGTGTGTGTCTGATAAGGTGTGTGAATATATACATAAAGCATGTATGGTGCATCCATGTGTTGAGGTGTGTGTGTGAACATACTGTAGGAGCATCTATCAGTTGTGCCTGTATGTTTTCCTCCAAGGTCTCCTCTGAATCTGTAATTACACTCAGGCCAAAAACCAGGGTCAGTCCGTTGCTGCTGAATTGTTAATAGGCTACACACACACACACACACACACACACACACACATGCACACACACATGCACACACACGTGTATACACAATAACAAGCCTTCTAATCTCCTGATTTTTATCCTCGCTCTTATCTCGCTCTGTACTGAGTCACCACATTCTGCATGCAAATTTAGACAAAAGTCAACCTGAACCAACTAATATACTTCTGAAACTCTGTGTCTTATGAGTCATACAGCAACGTGGCACATAACATTAGAGCTTCTGGTGCGTATAGTATGTTAATAGAGTTTCGAGCACACGGTGTAAATTAATCATGTAGGAAAAAGTCTAGATTTGTAACACACAGGACAAACACACTGAATTCCTGTTTTTGCAGCCTCAAAAATAAACACAGGAAAGGAGAATCAGTCACTAACAGCACATCTGAAAGCCCCACAACAGCATAAATCAATCAGCATATTGCTTTCTGACACACAGGAGCATGCATCATACCTACGGCTTTTTAAATGGCTGCCACCCAGCCCCTGCCCAGACTCCCGCACTTTGTATGGTTTGCACATTCCACATTAGTAATGCAGATCCTCTCTCTCCCTCTCCCTCTCTGCCTGTCAGGCTCATCTGCTCCAATAGCCCTCAACGTGCTAAAAATGAGCCCTCGATGTGTTAAAAGGAGTCAAGCATAGACCTGGCTCAAATTTATTTTTCAAACAGATTCGATCCCCCCGCAGGGATTGATTGATCCGGGGCGACACAAAGGCGCAGGCTGGATTGTCCCAAATGCTGCAAAGGCAGAATAAAGCGAAGGCTCCTTGAATGTGGCCTGTTATTTTCTTCTTCCCCAGGCGTCTTTTGCATTATGGTAAAAAATTCTTCAGCTGTATTTCATTTATACATTATAACCGAGGAGTATTGCAGCGATATGATAAGCCTGCCTCAGGATTTTCTGACCGTTACCGTTGGTTTGCAAACGATATTTTCCTGATCATTTTCTTTTAAATGCTTTTGCCGTCAGTTTTCATTAAAATGACATATTTAAAAATAAATGTGCTTTGTGTTTGAGTGGTAACGGCCATGTAATCTATGTAAATCAGGGTCATTTACTCTAATTTAAAAGATATATATTGACATTTATTACAGAGGCCAGCAAGTTAGAGCTCCTCCTGTGTTAACTACATGCTTTTCTTACTGTCTACTGTGTATTTAAAGTCGTTCATTGAAGGACAAGTAATTACAGAGCAGCAGCAAAGATGCTTATAATAAAACAAAGCCTATAAGATGTATAAATTCTTAAAATAACAGCCACTTAATGATGCCATGGTGATATAAAGCTGTGAAAATCATCTACTTTGTACTGTTAGAGAAATTAAAGATCCCTCTCCTGATGTCTGTGTAGCAGATAATGGTGCAGATAGATCACATTAAGTACCTATAAAACAAAAGTCAATATTGGAAAGGCATTTGACCACCAGTGCTAATTCCCCCTCCTGGATGTGTACATTCAGTTGCTGAGAAGAAAAGCTTGCGCTGCTGCTAGAGGAGATAACAGATGCATGAAATGCTTCGTGGACATTTAAAAAGGGGAGTTAAAATTTAAATTCAACTTCAAAAAGCCAGATGCCACAGTGCATGTTGTCTGACAGAGCCCTAACACGTATGAGGACAAACCCCTTGATAAAAGAGGGGATTTGGTGACATGCTTATTAAAGATGAGGAAACCCATCGTCCAGTTCTTCACTCTCTCATCAATCATCAATTACAAGAACATTAAACCAGGTGGGATCATGGTGATTCAGAGTCGCCGCTTGCTCCTCAGCTGATAGAGTCACTGTGGGTGTTTTGCTTGTCAGTGCCTTTCACTGACAATTAAACCTATAATCTCATAAACGACATACAGCTCCATGATGCAGAGCTGCTGTCAACTATCGTTATCTCTTCGTGCTGTGGTGGAAGGAAGAGTGAGAGGGGGAGCGAGAAGGAAAGACAAAGACAGAGGGACAGTGGGAGGGAGGAAATGAGCGAGTCAGTTATAGAGAGAAACAAATGATAGAGAGGTGGCTACAGATGGCTCCTTTTCACTCTGATCATTCATGATGATGAATGGACAGAGTGAGAGGGAAGCCAGAGAGGAGGGTGAGAAAAGGTGGTGACAGGACTCACCGTGGCCGGCTCGTAGTGAGGCCGGGGAGCGGTATATGGACACAGGTGGCTGGTGGTGCCTGGGCCCCTGAGGGCCCTGCGGGTGATCGGGCCGGGGCAAAGCAGGGGGCAGGGGGGCTCCGGGGGTAGGGGACAGGAGATGGAGGTCTGAGGATGAGGAGGAGCCCCAGGCAGAGCCCAGCACCATCCATCCCACTGCCAGAAGCAACATCCAGAACAGCTGGCCCTCCTGGGCTTTTCCTTTGGGGAGCATGGCTCACGCCCCCCACCCTACTGGATATTTAAAAGAGAGTAAAGCAGATGTGCAAGGATCTCAGAAAAAGTGACCTTCCCGTAGCCAGGATACAGCGGCAAACTCCATAGCAGAGAGAAATCAACACAAGCTCCTTGTTAACGTAGGATCCGGCAGGTCCCTCCAAACAGAACGCAGCTCAGGCTTGTCTCTTGGACTCCACTCGTCAAGAAGGCAGCAGATCTCCCGCTGTTCTTCGTTTGCTTGCTGGCTCTTTGAACCAGAATCCAATATGTCTTTACTTTCTGTTCTCGGCAGGATCACCCCGTGGCTGCTCCTTTGATGACCATGTAGCGTGCTTGTGTGTGTGTGTGTGTGTGTGCGAGCACCTGGAGAGATTGTGCATGCACGCTTTCGCAGGCGACACCTGGAATGTGTCCCTGTGCGCCCTTCTTCACCTGCAGGCGCAGAGTGAGTGACAGGAGGGGGAACTACCTGCGCTGCAGCCTTCTGCCCGCTAGCTCCGCTTCGTTCTGCTCTGCACAAGCACCGCTCTGTCAAGCCACAGATAATACACAGCCTCGGCTATGAGACCGAGGAGGAGGGAGAGACGGAGGGAGGGAACGACAGAGAGACGAGGAGCTCCACTCACTCCGGCACGGGCAAACTGTCAGCTTTCTGTCTCTCTATCGTCTCGGCAGAAACACACTCCCTTCTCCCTCACAGTTCGACTACACAATCTCAACGCAAGGTGAAGATCCCGACTCGCGCTTTATCTCCGTCTTTAAGTTTGGATCCAATATTTGTCTGACTTTTTTCTCCCCTCTTTCTCCAGCTCTTTCTTCTTTTCTTTTTTTATGTCCCTGGAGAAGTGAAGTGTTCTGGCTTGTTAACCCAGGGAGACCCAGACTGATAGCTCTTTGTATTACTCCACAGGAGAAAGAGACAGATTTGCAGACAGATAAAGAAAGAGAAAAGCCAGGGAGAAAGAAGAGGATGAGAAAATGAGAAACTGCTGGGAGGGAGCGAGATGGAGGGGTGGAGAGGGGGAGGTAGAGAGGGGTTGTGAGCGAGGAGGGGAGAGCGGGAGAAAGAGAAAACAGAGGAGAGAGAAAGAGAGAAAGAAGAGAGGATGAGAGCGGGGCTCAGGTGAAACTAAGCGAAGATGATGGGACGGAGGAAGGGAGGTAGAGGAGGGGAGGGGAAGGGGGAGGGGAGAAGCGGCAAGTGGGCCAGCCTATGCAAATCCTCCCTGAGCAGCGAGCAAATCAGGGAGGCAGGCAGCCACTGCAGAGGAGTGGGCTGCCTTTAGTCACAGGGAGAAGAGATGTGAGGGAGGTAAGAGAGGAGAGAGTGAGGCAATGAACAGCAGAGAAGTATGGGGGGAGAAAAATGACAGAGTGGGGGTAAAAATTGAAAGGGATGTATAATAGTGGTGCTACAACAGCGTCTGGTATTCCTGGAATGACATTTTCGAAAACCAGCTCGGGGGTAACGTGGTGTCACTTTCCCTGCAACAGCATGTGACCTCCTCTCCCTCTATGTTTTGATGGTTCTGAAAGCCTACTGAAGCCAAACCACTGAACTAAAATAAAAAAATAAATCACTAAATAAAAAATCCATGCATTATGCACACGGCAACAGATTTAGCGAATTTCAAAAGGGTGGAATCGCTCCCCACTCAAATAGAAACGACAGAGAAGAAAGGCTTCCAGTCCCTGTTCTGTCAATCTTTGACTTGTCTGAAGGGGGAGTTGTCTGCAGGCCTTGGGAGAAATAAACACTCAAAGTCAAATTGCAGTTTAATCATGTTGCTTCTCAGAACCTAATTTGATTTGACACGAGCGTTCAGTGTTTGGCTGCTGATCTTCTTGATCAACACTGAGATATTCCGAAATGACAAGAGGAATGCGTGTACACAGAGTGGTCGTAACACCGCTGCGCTGCTTGTAAGTGAGGCAAAACTTCTCAAATGCATGACTCATTGTTGGCTTTGAGGAGCCACTGTGCGCAGCCACTTCACAGCTCCAGCTTTACTCTGTTTCTTTGCTTTTGTCAAGATGTCCCTTCCTGTTTTTCATTTAGGAGGAGTCCTTATCTGAGACACCCGAGGGCGCAATTATTGCACTGCTTGTTGTGAGCACCGAACACACAGATAATGTTTCATGGGCAAATGAATGACACAGGAGAGAGGACGGTCTGACAACCATTGATCCACGTATAAAAGGAAGCAGCAGTTGGGACCAGAGTATGTTTACACCATGCAATAAATATAACCAAAATAAAGGCGTGTGATGTAAAGATCTATATTACTACTGTACTCTATGTATTAAAAACAAACAAAAAGAAATCACACTTTCCTCTATGGTATCTATACAAACAAATAATGTTTGTTTCATTATTTCCAGGTTATGACATTTCAGCCTCCATCCTAATATAATGAAGGTGAATGGGATTTTGTTTGTCTTACTCACAGCAACAGAAAAAGTGCTAACTCTAGATAACCCACAGATCTTGTTGTCAACAGTTTCATAGGGACTATCTCTTTATCAGAATGTTAGCCTGCAATCGCCAGACCAATTCAGGAATGGTTTCATTTTCATTTTCAATTTCATATCAACGGTCGGGGACAAAAATGTCTCTGGTCACTATTGTACAGACCTACAACCAATCAGAGCAACAAAACATTGGTTTTACACTGTGTTCCATCTTTCTGGCAACCAGCGAGGCCAGTTCGTAAATGCAACTTTTATCAAATCCCGTTGGAAGTTTGGCAAATGCATCTTTCTTATCAACAAAAGCTTCAAAGGGAAAATTTGCCGAGTTTCAAACCAGAGCATACTGTTCTGTGTAATCTTGTAATGACAGACTTTATAATCTATGCCAGTGAATAAAGTATTGACCAATAACATTAAATATTTATGATCAAATATGCAATTTTAAAAATTCTAAGTAGTTATTATTTATTGAGAGTTTTAACATTCAAAAATCAACTAATCTGCTTCATCAAGGGTGGAATCATTAATTTTTGATTCAGTTGGTGCTAAATCTTAAATCCTAGCTCTGTGGGAAGCTCAACCAGCTCTGTGTCACCACAGTGTGTGCAGATCAACAGTGTTTGGCTGCTCTCTGTGTTTGCAAGCAGAAAAGAGTCTGCTAGATGAGCAGGAAGCTCTGGGCGCTGGAAGCACGGAGGAGGGCTTGGTTATTTGCATGTACTGCCCCACGCTGCAACGACATAGAGCTGGTTGAAAATAGTTTCCTTTTAAGTGCGGTTCCATTTGTTCCGTTTAATTCACACTGCATGGAAGATTATTGGTGTTAAAGAGCACTCACGCCTGTAGAGCATTTCTGAACAGGCCATGCTGCGTCAGGCCATTAAGATTTCAAGCGACGCATCTCATGTTCTGTATACAGAGTACGAGCTGCTTCCCTCCGGTAGGCGGTTCAGAGCCCCTCGCTGCAGGTTAAATAGATTTAAAATTAATTCATCCCTGCATCTATCAAGCTTTTAAACAAGAGCAGATAATGACCAGGTAAAGCTGGTGCTGATGAGAATTTGCGTCGTTGCACTGTGATTGCAAGTGAGCTGCTGCTGGGTGTTTCTTTTTATCTATAGGAGCTGCTACTTAACAGTATTTTATTTGTTTTATTATCTTCTGTATTGCTCCATGTGTATACTGTTGTTGTTTTTATTTATGTCATGATGTTTCCCATTACTCATGTTGTTTTATTTATTTATTTATTTATTTTTAATGGCTGCAGTATGGGCGGTTAGCCCAAGACAAATTTCCCACCTGGTAGGACAATAAAGTTTACCTTGACCTTGACAGTTGTTGTTATGTTTTTAGCATAAATAAACCATAACACTGACACGATGGTAGATTTACTAGTACGTTCCACATCAGGGGCAGCCATCTTGGTTGTTTTTCGGAAAATACCTCAGTGGTACTCCACTGTCTGTCATAATATCAAACCCGCTCCATATTAGATTAAGAGTTGTGACTGGCCTAACAAGGGCCAGGTCAGCTGGAATTTTGTTTAAATGGGGAGGGTATCAGACGCGCCAGTGCAAATGAAAAATGAGCTCGCAGATGCGTCTGGCTCCCAGGCTAGCAGAGAGTAGTTGCTAGCTGCATGGCTACACTCCATAAGCGTTTAGTGAGAAAATTTGCTTAGAATAGATTTTTTGGCAGCTCTTTTTGTTTTGCTTTTTTATTTATTTACTTATCATTTCATTTATAAATCTCAGTTTGTTTGTTTTTTTTACTTTAAATGTTTTAGGGAAAGTATCTTCGTTAACATACTGACCTGTGCAATCTTGTAGTTACAGACTTAACAGTGACAGATTTCATAATTGGTGCCACTGAATAAAGTATTTACTAATAACATTAAATATTCATGAACAAATATACAATTTTAAAAGTTTAAATACGAAGTAGTTATTATTTATTGAGACTTTTAACATTCAAAACTCAACTAATTTGCTTCATCAAGGGTGGAATCATTAATTTTTGATTCATTTGGTGCTAAATCTTAATTGGTGCAGGGAAGCATGTGACAGTATATTTTTCCAACTGACCTCCACCCGCTTCAAACCAGTGGAAAGAAACACAAATGCAAAAAGCTCTAATGTGAAACAAACTGTTCCAGCCTTAGAAGAAGAATAAAGCATCATCATGAACTGTGGGACCCTATCACTTAAATTAAGAAGCTGAGAAAATCAGTTTTCAGGGTCTTTAACATGATGTGACATCGCAGATGAACAGCAGGTTTAATCGTCTTTTACAAAAGAATTTCTGCTTATTTTTTTTTACTTTGCATTTTGAGTTATCACAGCTATGTTTTTCTTGACTTGTACTTTTCGTTGTGAACTAGTGGTGCAGAGCAGATTGAGATTCAACAAGACTACAGCCTTTGTTAAATACTGTATATCACCATGAGAGCACTGCCTGGGCTAAATATATCATCACAATGAAAATTGAATTTGCATGCAATTTTACTGAGGATCATCAACTTACTACTCTTCTGTGAGCAGATTCGCTCATTTTAGTCTGAAGACGCTGCTCGAGTTAAAGCTCTGCAGCAGCTCTGTTTGCATGTCTGCTCTCAGGGCAGGCTGACTGTCATCCTCATGCTGAGAGTCTGATCTTTTATGAAGAGAACATAACAAAAGCTGACAAGCCAACAAAGAGACACGTCACCTCTTACATTTCATCCAAATTATCTGCTCACGTCAATCTGTTTTAGAAGTGTGATGAAAGGTGTCTAAACATTTCATCACTTTCTAATTTTTTTTTTTTTAAATATCTAACTGTTATGTCCTTCAGACCTTGTTAAGTGTTTCAGCACTTTAAATGTCTTACTTGAGATGTTGTTAATTTAAAAACGTATGCAAATCATCCTCTCCCAGTTCCAATTAATACCTAGTGACGACTTCCTCATCTCATGGAGTGATAGAGTCTTACAGATTTACTGACAGAAAACACAATGCTAAAATTATAACACCGATATATTTTTAAAGTTTAAATGCAGCTTGATCAAGAACGCTTCGTCTCAGTGACATTATGACATGATTTATCTATTTGATTTTTGTCTTTGCTTAGTACAGCCCTCGTAAGTTTATTTCACAAACACCTTGCGGGGTTAATGCTGGGTAATAAGCTGTGCTACAGTCTAAAAGAATCATACTTCTGTTTCTCTCCGGTGAGGAATGTAGTCAAGCATCAGCAGCAAATGGCTCACTACCTATAGAAAGTATCTTACTATAGAGTGAGGAATCTCTGCCTGCATATCTTGAGAACCATTCATCCAGTCTTCTTCACACTTGGCGGTTGTATAGCTGATCATCACATTTGGTGCAGTTTGGACAACAAACAATAACTTGCTCAGTATTAATAAACTTTGAAAAGACAGATGAACAGTACTGCATGGCTCTGTGCAGCAGCAGGGGCGGGGCTTCATCGCTATGCAGGGAGTTGAGCTAGTAAAGTCTCGCTACGGGCCAATTCATAGTTTCCATGTCTCTGATGGTCCGCATGGACCTCTTGTCGGACGACTGCGTGAAGCCCGGACTATACACATGGCAAGCCCACAGACTGCACATGCTCCAATCTCTTGTTTCAAACTCCAGTCCACTCCAAAAGACCGCAGTCAAGCCAGCTGCGGCCACCTCGCCATGGTGAAGTTGGTTTGAAGTGTGATATTTGACAGACATTCACTCCAGACCCAGTAGCATCTTCTTAGTTTAACTTTCACCTAAAGTTGGCAGTGGAATTTCAGCAAGCTGACACAGGTCCTCAGGTGTGTCTGCGGGGCCACAGCTGTCTGCACACGCTCAAAAAGAAAGTATGTCCAAGCGTTAAAGGCCAATTTACAGGTTTCAAGTCTGAGTGTCTGTGAGGGTTCACTTAGGTCTTTGTGACGTAAATCTCGTCATCCACCCGTGTCAGCGAGCGCCCACAATGACCCCTATGTGCACCTCTGTGTGCAGCCCATTTTTTTGTGGCTGTGCGGACTGTGTGCTTAGCATGCACATCAACTGCGCATGCTCCAATCAATTGTTCCAAACTCTGGTCAAGTCCAAAACACTGCTGAGAAGCCCGCGGCAGCAGCTGCATCACCGTATAGTTAGTTTTAAGTTGGCTTTTTGACAGACATTCACTCCAGACCTAGTAGCAGCTTCTTAGTTTCACTTTCCCCCAAAGTTGACAGGAGTACAGCAAGCTCACCTCCCAGCCCTTCTGTTAACTGCTGGAGGCTGACGCAGAGTATATGCGAGCCTTAAAGGCCAGTTCACAGTTTTGAAGTCTGTGTTCGCAAGGGTTCGCTTTGGTCTATGTGACGTAAACCTCGACATCTACCCATGTCAGCGAGGGTCCACACGAAACCCTATGCAGCCCGTTTTTTTGTGGCTGTGCACTCACAGTGCATTCTCCAATCACTTGTGTCACACTCTGCTCCAGTTCAAAACAATGCTGTGGACTTTGAGATTTGGGGGCATTCACATTTTTATTGTTGAATAGTTCAATAAATAATAATGAATCATATTTTCATTTTTATCTTTAATGAGTAAATTCTGAATCTGCAACTTAACCTGTACAATGAATCTGTCAGGTGAATGTACTGGTACAATGGTTTCCTCTGAAGTACAAGTAGAAGTACACAGTAAGGAAGTAGTACACTGTTGAATTGCATATTTTCAAGTGCTTTAGGGCCTATTGTCAGTAATTTCAAGGTAGAATAAATCAAAATAGCAACATAATTTAATTTGTTTTATTTCTAACTACCTGTTCGGGCCAGGTTTATTGGGTCAGGACCCAAGGAAGTGCAGTATGGAGAGTGAGGTTGTTTGTATTAACGGTTCTCCGGAAAGCTGCAAGCAGCAACACCACAGGTCAAGTGATCAGCTCTTTCTGAACAGGCATGTTTTAAACGAGCACAGCAGTAGTTCTTATGAAGAAAATTAGCAGTAATGAGGTGAAATGAGCAAAGCCAAGGGCTTACATGTCAGGTTCATGAATAAAATATATCTAAAAAAATAGCTGTGAAAGACATTCACATTTCTACATGCATGTGCCATGATGGCATACAGAACCGAAAAAAAGCAATATGTCACCTTGATCATTACTCTCCCTCTCCCACAGCTAAAGTGGACCATCCACAGAACAGTTATTCTCTTTATAGCACAGTACAAGAAAACGCGCATTTGATCCGCAATCTTGTTGAAACGACCCATCGGGGTGCCTGGCCTTTCAACAGGGAATCAGAGGCGGCGTATATGCTGCAGATGGAGGCACACTTACTGGTGTGCACGCCAGCCACAACGGCTGCTCGGGAAACCAGGCTTCTTCTTCCTCATTTGCATACATACACTCATGCATAAGCAAACAAGCCACCTGTACAGCACACACAGACGCACAACCTGATCTTCTGTCGCGGAGTGGAGCCACACCCGATGCACAAGCCTGAAATGCTGCATCTTTTGCTCCAAACTAGTCAACCAATAAGAATCCTGGGAGCGCGGAGTCTCACGCTGACTCGGTAATGAACCCTCATCAGGATCAGGGCTAATTAGTGTTTTACATTCTGATTTCTCTGTGGTGTCTCTCTGTGACAAATGAAGTCTGTTCTGCCTGCCCTACACACAGGCAAATGGAGCGCAAAACATCTTAATGTCACAGAAGAGTGGGGACACAGAGGAAAGGAGGATGAAAACTCTTAACTCTATTAACCTCAACTCCTGGTTCATAGCTTAAAACTATCAGTCCAAAACAAGACATTCACCTTTTTATCCATGATGAATGGCAACCTTACCTGACACAGTGATGGCTGTGCTGAATGTAAAACTTGGAGATTCAGTTAAATTTAATTTTATTTATAAAGCCCAATGTCACAAATCACAATTTACCTCACAGCTCTTAACATACGACATACTCTGTCCTTGGACTCTCACAGCAGGTAAGGAAACCCCCCCCCAAAACCCTTAAACTGGAAAAACAATGGTAGAAACCTCAGGAAGAGCAATTGAGGAGGGCTCCCTCTCCAGGAAATTGGCAGGGCTGCAACCAAAAATCAGCCACGCCCCCTCCCCCCGTTTCTACAAACTACCTGCAGTCTTTTACCGATACATTTCAGTGCTTACAAGTGGCGTGTAAGCCGTGGAACAATTTTTCATTGACACATTGCAGTATTACCTAGCGCTGTTTCAACCACCAAACATGGATGTTTTAAGTCAAACCACGATTTTTTTTCCTAACCATAGCCAAGTTGTTTTTGTGCCCACACCTAACTACACCTTCGCCACAGTGTTGTCGAGAAGTTTCAACAAACCCACTACAAAAAAAAAATATGAATGCAAAGCATCTATGGTCTTCAGAAACGTACAATATGAACATTTTTCTTCTGGTGATTGGGTTACAAAAAATAATAAACAGATTGTCCAGAGACCACTGTAACACATATAATTCAACCGGATTACATTAAAAACACCTGGTATTAACATGAGTCTCCAGTGTCCAAATTGAGATCAGATTGCTCTGTCTAGCTCAAACAAGTGAACAGTTGTACCCGCTCTCTATCATTAGCCAGAGCTTCATAAATGGTTCAGTTACAATATGAATTACTACATTTAATTTCTACACTTTTGTTTTTAACAAACTGAAAGCAGAGACTTGGTCTCATCTCAAGTCCATCCATAAGTGTCTTATGTGAAATATCATTAAGATGTCTTGCTGCTTTCTTGCTTGCTAGCTTAGCTTGCTAACCAGCTAACAGCTGCGTGTGACTACATGTATCTGTCCACGCATTTGTTGTATGTAGACTGAAAACGCAACTGCATTTCTTTGTGTTCAGTGGGATCACAATGCATCTCTTTTTTGGCCCATCAGATTACAATCCATCCTCAGTGTGCCTCCCTTGCATTTACACTTGTACTTTCATTTGGTTACGCACAATTCAACTGCAATCCCAACACCCAAAATGCATTTTAATGCGAGGTGTGAGGGAGGTCTTCTTCAAATGCCTGTTTTGTCTAATCTAATACTTTACAATGTTATAAAGGAAGAGGAAAAACATGTCAATCCTCATAAAACGGAAGCTGGATCTAGCAAATATTGAACATTTTTGTTTGTTAATTAATTAATCATCAAATCTGCTGTTTAATCTTCTGTCTAATGATAAAAAAAATCAAATAAATATTTCAGTATTCATTGTTGTTTTTACAATTAGTAACATAATTAGCATTTTGGAGGAATAATCTAATATTAGTGAGAGTGCACATGTTTATAAAACACACTGAGAGTACCTGTTTAAAGTCAATGAGATATAAATTTGACTTTCTTAATAGTTCTCCATAAAAGTCAGATAAAAGCTTGTTTTTTTGTTGTTGTGGTACCTGAATTATGATTGTCAAGAGAAAGGCAAATCCATTGGGCTGCTTCCAAGGTTAATCCAATGTGTTCCAGGTTTGTTTCTTTAGTTTCCTCCATTAGGTCTAAAATAACTGCTGGAGAGTGGTGTTTCAACATCCATGCACCCACATGCAAACAGCTCCAAACTTCTGCTCGTTTGAAGTGACTGGCTTTAAAGGGGGGATTGGCAGAGGACAAAGACTGTTGCCGGGTATTTGGAGCATCACAGCCTGGCACAGGAGACACATGACGCACTCCCAAGTGAAAAAAAAAAAAAAAAAAAGTTGTCGACAACAATATCGACAGCAATACAGCAAACAGCATTTGAAGCAGTCTTTCAAATCAGCTTCACTTCCTCTCACCAAACTGCGTATGCGTGCGTGTGTGTGTGTTTGTCTGTGTATTTGGAGAGCTGTTGTTTTATCTGCTACTCAGCAGTTCACGTGGGCCACTGCTGTTAATCCTTTGTAGAGGCACTGAGCTGCATCATTTCTAACACAGACATCAACGCTTTTTATTTTTAAAAATATGCCTAACTCACATAAATACTTGGGTACAGACTAATAGAACAACAGTGGAAATCTAAAGCCACAGTAGCAGCCCCTAGAGGCTGCAGTGTTTGTTACAACAACCCAAATTTGTCAGATGGAGCAAACAAAATACTTTGCTTCTCTTACAGCCTTATTATCAAGTACTGGGATAAATATGTACAATTTGTCATGAGGTTGGAGACAGAGGAAAGGCAGTGGGGTCCTTCATGTACCCTTGGTAATACAAATTTCATGACAATTTTCAAGATATATTGTCAGACATACATCAGCAACAGAGACTCTCCAGGCTTACAGAGGCACCAGACAACACGTCACAGCATGTCCAAAGTAATATGGATATTTATATAATAAGAATCTATCAATTAACGATGTAAAAACAGTGTAACAATGTGAAAGTGGTTGCTTGTAGTAGGCTTTTGTCACTCAAATATGCCTCAACACAGTTATACCATTTTTCAACCAAAATCAGTGCATGCATGCAGGTTTTTTAAATGTGGGAAAAAATGATAAAAATATGTCATGGACACTTTTCCCATTGCCAGTTGACCAGAGCCGAGTACACGGCTCAGCAGACAAGTATGCCTTCCTGTGTTTTTTTTCTTTCTTCCCTTTCCCTTTTCTTTCGACATCACGG
>JAPZEB010000010.1:6768490-6780602 GCA_029783705.1 Chaetodon striatus
TATCAGCTTTCTACATGATCACATTTATGAATGTGGTGCACGCACGCATCCATAATTACTTACGAGATAAACTGTGATGGCCAGATTGTAGAGGTAAAGTGAATTGGTTTAAAAACACTGCAATTGTGGGTCCAAACTATTAGGAAGAGAGGTGCCGATCAGGAGTAGAATATTTTGAGCAGCACTGTTGAAACTGAAGTGGACTACAATCAACCAAGTGCAAGTGCTAGTGGCTGCTTAAGCAGCGGCAGTTAAGTCTCCACAGCTTGATGAAGGGCTGGCCCTTGTGATGTTTGAGAGTTGTGTGGAAGAGTTTAAGTTCTAGTGTTATGCCTTTGGAAAGTGTGGCTGTGTCAGTCAACAATAATAAAAATCTTTGTGATAGGTATAAACCTGCTTTCTGCGTGACCTGTCCATAGCTGAGTTGGGTTGGCCTATACTGTTATTATTTTGACGTCGGTCATGGTGGTGTTACTTGGAGAGCCTAACATTTTCTGAACGGGTATGCAGTGTAAAAAGTTTGAGAACCACTGACCTAAAGAATCCTGCAAGCACTTTTATTTAAACTTTTTTAGTGATACAGGCAAATTTCTTTGCTTAGATTGAATTAAAAATGTATTGCTGTGATGTTGGATGTCACAGGGACTGTGAATACAAATGCAGATCCCACTGCCCTGGTTGCATTCAAAGAGTAAACTTTTTATGCATATAGTGGTGTGTTCTTTACACCAGTGGCTCCCAACTGGTGGATCACAGTCCAGAATTGTGTGGTGGGTCCTTTCTAAATAGATCGCAAGTGACTTCCAAACATGTCAAGTTTGTAAAAAAACACACTTTATTTGGAGAACATTGAAATTCCAGCACAGAGCTTTTATTTTGAGTGCTGTTTCCTGCTGTAGAGTGAGGGACTAAAGGACAGCTACTTAACAAAGACAGCAAACTAGCTTGATGACGTGGTGAAACGCAAGTATGACGGTGAAGATATCAAACTGTGTGGACCTTTAACTAATGACGAAAGACAAATCTGGACGCTGTGACTGGACCAGTTAGGAACCATGTCTTTACACTATGATGGTTTCCCTAAAATTAGATTTTAAAAAAATTGCAATATGTCACATTGCTTAATATATCACAGTCTTTTTTATCACAACTCCTTTATCGCCAGATTCTTGACAATACACTGCCATGACTACAACCAGTTCAGCTTGAACTAACTAGTTAAGTGCTTATATTTGCGCCAGCTACAATGAAAAAAATGTGCTCAAATGCAGAAATCCTGCCTTTTGAGAGCTTATCTTGCTGCTGGGAAATAAATGTTTATCTGAAAATTAAAAATGTTTATTTAGGGCAGTGGAGAGGGGAAAGGGAGATGAACAGAATGGAGGTGAGGAGACTTTAAAAGTTGTTAAAGTTTGGCTGAAGCGTGCATTGTAATCACAGCCCTCCTTTTTACTGTGGCTGAGCAAAATCAATCCCTGCGATTTGTGTGCCCGGCACACTTCTAACAAGTGCAGCCAGCTGGAAAATAGGTCCATCGTCACCCCACAACACCTGGCCGGCCCAGACACTGCATGGGTGCTTCCTTTGGAAAGCCACATGTACACACACAAGCACACAGACAAAACACAAATACCTGTATAAGCCAGCGAGGGCAGCCTTCGGCTTTGTAATCTCAATGTCGATGATGTGGTGGCTGAAGGAGTTGTGATAGTCACAGATAGCACAAAGCGCACCAAAGCAGCTTTTGCATGGCTGTGATCTCTATAAAACTGAAGACGAGTAAGACACAAGCTGAACATAGTTGGCGACTGGCAGTACAGTTATATCCTGTTGAATTGCACAGAAAAGTAGGACAGATATAAGTCAGACAGATCAGCGTGTTGAATCTTTGAACATTTTTCCTCGCTGTTTCTTTGAGCAGAATTTAGATGTATTATTGCCGCCTGGGGAGAAAGGAGGGTAATGTAACAACTTAAAGAATTTATAATCCTCATTTTACATGTAAGTGATGAACTCTCTGATTCACAGCAGTAATGGAGGTCTGGAACCGCACGATCAAATCTTCCTGTGATTTTCAAATTATTGCCTCCTGAAAATATAAATTGCTCTTTTCCTGAGAAAACTGGGGTTGCTCGCAATACAAATGTAAATCTAATTTTACACACAGAACGATAGATAATTAATCAACTAATACATTCAAATTAATTTTCGATGATATTCTTTCATATTTGTATGATTATGCTGTAAAACGTCTTACAGTTACAGCAACTAACACTTTGTTAAGGTTCAGGGAAGATCACAGTTATTGTTCTTGTAACACTGGAACTATCTTTTGTTTATGATGCTCTACTGTACCTGCTGAAGTCTCTGACTTTGGGCCTGCATGAGACTGCATTAAGACACTTGTTGGACCACATGTACAGTTTTAGTTAAAAGAATTTGAACTTAGTTTACAGTTACAGTAAAACATATTTTGCCACATGTCTGAATTGTAAGCTGCCATGAAAGACACGACGGCAGCAGCCAGTTTTCTGACAGCATTTTAAGGTCAGACACAAACAAACCAACACATTTTCACGCCCACCTCGTCAAATACTGATGCTTGGTTGGTGCCCCTACATGTCAAACTTTGATGCTCTTGGTACCTCCTACTTTTACTTTTGGGCACTCAGGGACAATGTGTTGACTTCCACTTGTTACATGCATGTCTTTTCAAAATAAAGTTCACATCCACAGGAAATGTACAGTTATGATTTGTTAAATGCATACAGTCTCGCTTCCAGGTTAACTTCCACTGTAGGTTTAACACCTTAGGTTAAGGCAGCAAAAGTACATGGTTAGGTGTAGAATAAAAACATGGCTTCTCACTAACCAAGACATTTTCACTCTGACCTTGTTACATCAACATTTGGTTATGGACTTTCCACGTCCACATACAATGTGAAAGGTATCTTAGATGCGGTGGTTTTTGACATCCTGGGACACTGTTTCAAATTCTGCCTGTTACATGCATAGTCTTTTAAATACACTTCCGTTTTCACAGGGAATTTACTGTTTACATAGTCTCTTTCAAAATAAAGCACTACCTTAGCAAAATATCGTGAATTGACATTTTTTTTGCCTTCAATAACGAACACACGTGGTTAGAATTAAGCAACAAAAAACATGGTTGGGTTTAGGAACAAAGAACAAGGTCTGGTTTTAGAGTCCTACGAGACGAGAACACCGCTCTCCCGGGTGACAGTCGGTGTTTGTTTGAGCAATCCACCACCGCTTCTTCCTACCCTACTCAGACTTTCGTCGCCTTAACTTTCATTTGCATTCCTCTGCATTTCTCCCTGATTAAACTATAAGGGCAACCAGCCGCAAATCATGCCGACATTAAATGACGGCTTTTTTGTCAGTGTCTGATGCTGCAAGTCATTGCCCATTCTGTCAACTCTGGAGTGAGATCGGGTTGCACTAACGTCACATAATGTGAAATGTCACGTGATATACAAGGCTACATTCTTGAAATGACTTGACATTAATTTGTGGTTTCAGCTGGGACACAAACTACGGTTTCCTGTGAGAAAGTCGTGGGTTTGTTTGACCCGTCCTTCTTGCTCTATATGGACTTTCTTGCTCTTTAAACTACAACAGTTGCTAAGAGCATCATATAATGACCAGGCCTGTACGTCTCTTACAGATGCTAAAGGGCGCCTTGGTGCATTGGTATCAGATGCTGAGGGCCACTGAACAAACACTGGTATTCAATCAGTTTGGCGTGAGGATGTGTAGAACGAAATCATAACACAGAAATGTTAAAACTCAGAGGTCCTAGCAGATATTTTTCTCAGCAAATGGAGCTTATTTTGCCAAGAATTCCCAGTATATACCAGTATCCCAGTTCCTGGGATTTAGTCACTGATGCAACACATACTATGCACATCCGTTACCTTGATTCCTGCTGTTTTACTTCATATCCCATAATGTTGTTTAGGTAAAAACTGGAGAAATGTATCATACTGTAGATCTTTTTGTAATGTCACCATTTTACAACAATGGTATGCCGACGATTGCAACTCATTTGTGCAGCACCTCTTATTATCTAACCTCAAACTGAGAAAATCTGCGTGTTCAGCTGACTGTGTGTCTCTTTGTGTACCTCTGACCTAAATATGCACGAGGTGTTAAATAAGAAAGAAAAAAAACTGTGCTGCTCCGCCGCCACACTGGCTGGCTTTTGTCCATCCAAATCAAATTGTTTGTGCCAATGAGTGCAGACCTGCCGTCCAAACAACATGTCAGGCTGCTGTAATGGCTCTTTGAAATGGAAACAAATGCCATTGATCAACACAGCCATCCACTTTCAAAGCCAGTCTAAGAGGCTGCCTTAGTCAAACAGCATATTAAATGACTGGCTACACCACAGAATGATATGTGCAAACACATCTTTCTGCATCAGAATGAGAGCGTGTGTGTGATTTTCCAGCTGGTTGGCTTCTGATGTCTTTTCTTCTTTTATTCAATCAGAATATCTTGTGTGATGATGATAATGATGATGATAATGATGATTATCATTGTTGTTCTTTTAATCTAAATTTGAGGAAAGTTAGTTGGTTTTAGGTGTTAAGTGTCAGGTACAATCACAGCGCTCTGGCTGATCCCTCATTCTGATGGTTTGTCTTTCTCTTTATCCCTAAGCAGGGTGCACAGCCAGTATCCATTTGCCCGTCCGACTGCAGCCAGGGGACGGCAATATCTGGCTCACAATATAATGCATCGCCAGTCCCATCAGAGCCCACAATGCAGAACGCTAACCATACCCCGAGCACCTGCCTCCCAGGATGGAACCGTGCAAGGAGGGAGGAGGGCTGAGAGAAAGACACACACACACACACACACACACACACACACACACACACACACACACACACACACACACGAGAGAAACAAACAATTATAAATCGTGAATCACGCGCTTGTCATCTCGGAGTGCAGCTTGAGGTGACTTTAGTTTCAAATTGTTAAAGCGAGATAGATAACAAATGAAAGAATTTATAAAGAAAATGTGGAATCCTGCCTCTTTCAAGCACATCAAAGAACACATTTTCTCTTGAGCAGCAGGAGGGTGAAATCACAAGGCAGACTCAGCTCTCCGGTTCCCTTACTCCCCTAACATTACAGATTTAATGAAGTCAAATTACAGTGGGGTTTCCAAGGGAGAACTGTGACTGAAACGTCATTTATTACTGAAAGAACAGGAGCCAGTGATTGAGGAATATGTTTATCACTAATGGCAGTTATTTTCCACGAAAGCTCTAAAAATCACATTACAAGACTATTAAGATGTAAAGAAGACTACTTACTCCTCTTTTACAACTTCTGTAACTAGTTCTGTGGAAATTGAACATTTGTGGAGTCAAGGAAGCTCACTTTACAGTATGTGATTATTTTTTCAATTTTATGAATTTAATTTGGGAGAACGTAGTAGATCACATTTAAGGTAGCTATGAAAATGTCTCATTGCCTGCATATTTCCAGTAGTGGTGGGGAAGTTAGTGAAGCTACGAGCTACTCCTCATTGAAAGAAGTTCATCCACAGCAACACTGTACTTCTTTAAAAAGTATTAATCCTCACAGCCATGTTGCTAAAATACAATGTGAGCATCATATCCTTCTGCAAACCATGGATATGTTATAATTGGACATACATAGTTCCAATAAATGATTATGAGCAGAGTTTCTCATAAAAAGGCAGATGGGATGGTGGATGGCATGACTCATAGGCGACACAGCTGCGAAGCAGCAGACAGCAGCAGACCACTGATTGTGATTGACAAAAGCGGTATTTTTTTCTAACACAAGTTTGAGACATTTCCAGCCATGTTTGTAGCAACAAAAGCAGATAATCTTTAGCAATAGTTCAGGACATTGCCAGCCATGTTTGCAGCAACAAGAACAAGTATATTTTCACAAGGGTTTTCTGCATTTCCATCTGTGTTTGTAGCAACAAAAGCGGGCATTTGTTAATAAGAATTGGTGACATTTCTAGCTGAGTTTGTAGCTACGAAAGCAAATCATTTTTGAAATAGTTAGGGACATTTCCATCCATGTTTGTAGCAACAAAAACATACAGTTTTATCCTTTTTAGTGATCATATCTGAGATTTGACATTTACAAGGTACATGAGAAATCTGGTGATTCATATCACTGATTACATGATCATAACAGTATCTTGGGTGTCAGCAGGTGTCATCTCACCTGTTCATTTCTGAGAATAAAGACAGTTTGGTGTCAGGCCTATCAGCAACCTGGATAAGGTGTTCTCATGCTACATGCTGTAACATGCTGGTCCCTATTGGACAACTCCGGCTGGAATATCAAGGCTTTAAAAAAAAGGGGGATAAGGGCTTACCCAGGTTTATGAATACAGGATATGGTGTTTACATGTACAGAGTGACAGGTATACTCAAAAAACTTGATCATGAAGGGTTTACTTATGCGCATGTGAATGCACTCAGTGACTCCAGACTGTAGCAGTACATCTCACTGAGGATTGAAAGCTTTTTATTTGGTAACTGAGTTGGGAAATAAATGTGCAAGTTTTAGTTTTACTATATCATGGGGCTCTAGAAATGGTATGACTTTTTTTTGGGCTCTTTGGTGTCTGACTTGCCCCACCTGCAGGTGCTTCTTTCGGGACAGGTCGGTCCCACTCTTTCTACCTTCAAACGAACCCACTGCTTGATTTTCACCAGAATCATAAGACGCGAGGGTGCCGGCGCGGAATCGGCGCAGGTGGTGGAGCAACATTTCAATCATTTCTGAGCTTTTTAATCTTCAAAAGAAAAAAAAAATTGTGATGCAGTGTTTGGTCACACTACCCCACTGCTTGGTGGGAAAGTAGCTTGCTACTAGAATGTTACATGATTTAAAAAAATCCATGTTGCACAACCACTGCTAGGAAATGTGGTTAGACTTGTAGCCTTGCTGCATACACCCCTACTACCCAACACTGATTTCTGATCAAAGTCATGGTCTTTTCAAAAATAAAAACTGATTAAAATGATTTTTTTTTTCTATAAATACAGAGGGAATCTCTGTATTTATAGAAAAAAAAAATCATGAGGAAATAAACTTGTTTAAAAATGACCATGGTGCACCTATGCAAATTCAAGCCAGCCGTCAAGATATATGTTCTGACATCTCCAGGGAGCATGTGTAGCCTAATTTGCAACACGGTGAGGTGACACATGGATGTGAGTGGGGAGGGAGAGCCGTTGTGGCCCGTGGCACACCTCCCTCCCTCTCTCTCAGCCTCTCCCTCCGCGTCTGTCTCTCGTGATCTCTCTCAAGCTCCATCCCATGTCCTCCCTTCCCCTTTAACTTTTCTCTGCCCTTCTCTCTGCCACTGTCCCCTCGACTCCCCCACGCCCCCTCTGCTTCCTGTCCTGCCTCCTTTCGTGAGTAAGGCAGGAGATGCTGTGAGGTGTACTGAAGATGACGATGTGCTCTTCATGTGTTCGAGACGACGATGCATGGGGATGGAAAGTGAGCAAGCGGCTCCTCGGATAACGCTGTAGTTCTCTGCCATATGGCTTACTTTCTAAACATTCATTAATGGAGGTGACTGACATTTCGTTCTGATGCAATATCTTTGAATTCACATAAGAAGCAACCTTGAAAAACAGTAAGAAAAAAAAAATTTAAATCACTACTAACATGTTGCTTTTGGCTCCAAATATTTGTATGTGCATCAAAAAAAAAAAAATCTTTAAACCAGAAGACAAACATAAAAAATTATGTTTACTAAGATTGACTGCCCAAAAATGTCTTTGGCGTCCTCTCAGCTATTTGATAAAATTTACCACACTGGATTCACTTTCAGTTTGAGCCTTTTTCTTTAATTTAACAAGGCCTAAAAGCACAGACTTGAAATAAAAGCGAAGCCGCCTTCTGAGCAACCTACATAGCGTCTCCCACCTCTTTTCCAGTTTTTATCTCGCTCCAAATATGGCTTGGAGAGGGCAGCATTCATCACTTGCCAGTGGCACGTCCTAATGAAGCCGTCGTTTGTCTGCCTAATGGCACCTGGGCTCCATCTGTCATTGGCAAGCCAATGCAGAGACACGCGGCATTCACCTTGCCAGCTCTCGTTCACTGACAGAGAGGGGATCACGTCCGACCTTATCCCGCGCGTGTGGCTCTTTTTGCATGCTGTGAAATCCCTGTAACAACACTACTGTGCAACATGGCCTCTTGCACTCGGCCGGCTGAGCATTTTTTGGCCAAGAGAAAGCGTGCCACTGCCTCCGTGCCGCAGCTCCCCAATGTGGCTCGGACAGGGAGTGTGACATATGTCTGTGTTGTCGGGAATGTGGGGTGGGTGTGCGTCTTTGCAAGCTCGACAGCTGGAGCTGGCCTCGGCAGCCTCTCTTAGGGGAGCACTTCATGGCTCTTGCGCCTACTACACTGCCATGGCCTGAAGGCTGGTTTGACAACAGTTAACCTTGGATTTATCTAGCCCACTGCCTAGCCCACAAGCACCAAAACACACACGTATATACACACGTACAAACATACAGTGTATGTCACTTCAAAGCCCCACTATGCAGTTGTGATACCCCTGTAGAGAAAGACACATGCAACACACTGTTCAAAGGAATACCATACATGATGCATAGATGTGTCCTACATACATACATACATGCAGCACATATACACACCTACATACATATTTATCTTTCACCCACAATGAAGGCTGCCAATCATCACTTTTTGGGCTTTCAGTATTTACCAACTGAGTCATCCAAAAAAAGTGATCCTACTTAAGTATTTCTAGTGTTAAAATCCTCTTTCCCATTCATTCTCCAAGTTTGCCATCGCTTAGCCGGGCTTATTCGCGTGCCTTCACGCCAGGGGGTGGGGGGGAAATCCATTACATTACTTTATGATGCTACATCTGTTTAGCCATCCCTGCAAATTAAAGCACCTCCAAGCAGGCTCATCGCTCAGCACACTCAATTAAAATGACTCTGGCTTATGCACAGATATGCTTCTTAGACCACGGTTTTTTTTTTTTGGTCTGCTTTTGGGGCGCAGCAGAGAAGGACTGAGATGAAGTAAAACAGATAAGCGTGGAGAAGAGGGTGTTTGTCACGTTAGTAAGTAAATTACTGTTCCATTATTTTTTTTTTTTGCTTGATTGCTGTGCATGTGCCACAGCCCAGGAATGTAGAAGTGCAGCAGCAGGCGGGCATGTGAATGTTATATATGCATGTATCCCTGAAAACATTACATATACATGCACTGATGTATGGTTGTATGGTAGGGTCGGTTTGTGCACTCCTGTGTGTGATCACCTTGGTATCGTCTGCTTCAAAGAATTGGTCCACTGCCATGATGTGGAAAAACCTGACGCATTGGTATGCACGAGGCAAATGAACAGCAAAAGTCATTTGGTGTTTTGTTTTCCTGCAGAAATTTGCTAAAAAAAACAAAACCCGGTACAAATTCTGATGAGTTATGTTGCAGTTCTTGGAGCAACCTGATATTTTGACTGCACTTGCTTAATTAGCTCAGTAAATCTAAACTGGTTTAATTAGTTTCACAAATCTTTCAGGAGATCAAGCTTTAGTTATAGCCACTGGACATATCACTGAGTCCCACTGTGGTGCGAGGATTTGTAGCGAGGATAGAGAAAAAAGCACAGTGAGATATTTTTAAAGAAGAGGATTGTGTTTGGTTCTAATGTTCGGGTTAGAAAAGAAAGCCTCGCTCCATGGGCTACATCTCTGCCTCTGTCTCGTTTTCTCTTTCTCGCTTTCACAGACCTCCACCTTATTGAGGCTGACAATGGACAAGAGCGGCATGGCGAAAAGTAATTATGAGGAAAAACTGCATAGCTGCCCACGCAATCATCTGTGTCAGAGGCCACACAACGAAACACAGGGCTTGCTTAAATGAGCCTGACAAGCCCAGAGAATATTAATTTTCTCTCCCCTGATTTTATCTCCTCGCACATGTATTATTAAACCCTTTCTCATCAAGGCCACAATATGGAAATGATGAATGGTGGCTCTGATTGGCAATGTGGTTCGCAGAGGTGTGTGTGACACTGAGAGGAGGGAGGGGGGGCAGGTAGAGGTCAGAAACACACATACAAACACCGAGAGCGCACAGAAACATGTGCACAGACGTGCCTCCCTGGGTAGCTAACCCTGCAGGAGATGGCCTGAGCGGTCTGATTGGGGTGCTGACACAAAATAAGATGGTAGACACCCCTCTGCCCCTGACGGTGAATGGCTGGGACACAGCCTGTAATAACCGCCACTTATGTGCCCTCGCACAAACGCACACAGAATTGTTCTACATGCACCAAAGTCCAAAGAAGTCAGAAGTTAGAATTACAGGTTTGCCCTCCTGATTGCAGACCCCTCGCAGTGTTCAGCTCTGTCAGCATGCAGGTACACACGGCCTCATTACACACTGTTGAGGCCCAATCAGCACAACTCTGGGTTTGGATCATTGCAAATGTACTTTTTCATCAGGGGGAAGTATATATTTTGAAAACGCTACCCACCTTGCTTTCTGCCTCAGACAGAAACCTGAAATATGATCTGCCACTTCAGCGTGAGCATGCTCGGTTTGAAGATACACCAATATTCTGTTCCACAAAATGCTCTGTGACATTGCCATGCTTTAATGTGTTAGCTGGCAATGTTACTCAAGGAACTGGAATGTTAAACATGCAAAAATTTCTACAATGTGTGGTTGAATTTTGTGGAAGTAGAAGGCTGTTTAAGAGAGGAGTTATCAATCTCAGAGTCATTCCCAGGGTGCATGGTGTGCCACGCAATGCACAGAGCATGAGAATGATGTGATCTGAATGTACATTTTTCCGCAGTATAAATAATTATTGTGAAAATATTAGTGTCGTAGTTTACAGTAACCCATTCTGAGACAAATGTATTGTGACTAATAGGATGGTACATGGGTGTTAATGTCAGGACAATCCATTTAAATTACGGAAAAGAAAACTGCAGCTATATGGCGTGAGATCATAAAGTATTCTGCTAGCATCATTATGCAGGGAGATAGAGATGGCAAATAATGTGTCTCCACGCTTTGAGTCTGTCAAATCTCCATGTATTAAACATATCATTTCCCTCCTTATGGCCCCACTCCGACTTGCATCCCTGTGCGATTATCTATCTCAGCTGTCAATCTTCACCGCTGGAGTTTACATGAGCGTGTAACGTTGCTGGAATGCTGAAGGCACACATGCATAAGTACACTCACACACAAATAAAGCAGATATGGTTTCACCAGAAAACTACATGATGATGAGAGGCTTCCAGAGAAGCAGCGGACATGAGGGAGGGAAAAAAAGGAGAATGGTTTCTTTCATCTGATATCACAACAGATCCCAGCGAGGGGGAATGTGCTGTAGTAGATGCGGAATAGCTGAAAAGATACGGGAGGAACATGGTGTAGCTAAAATTAATAGCAAGGCTGCCGTTTGAGGGGCTTCATTGAGCCTCTCTCTGCTGAATCCTTATTGACATCTCAAAAGTAACTCCAGAGTTCAGATGAGAAAAAAAAAACAGGGCCTAGGTTAACATCTGTGAGTTATCATCTCTGTGGGAAAAATAAGATACATAAAGAAATTTAAAATGCATTCACCATCTGCAAAATTTTGCAACCTTCACCTCAGACCTCACTATTTATTGTAGAACAAATCTAAGCCTACACAACCAATACTAATGACTCTGTGAGGCTGTAACATTTTCTAATTAGCTCCAAACACAGAGTACTGCTGAGGCTGAATGTCATTAGATTAGGTCAATTTTGACCTTATGGTGGCACTGGATGAAAAGTCAGAAATTACATTTATATACAACTAATTGGAAACATTAAATGCATTTTGAAAAAACACAATGCAGAGCAAATTATCTTTTCTATTGACTAACTGAGGAAATGTTGCCAACACACGTATCTGACAGGGCGCAAAAGTGTTGATACTAAACGTCATAAAAAATGTATTTCAGTTGTTTTCTGCGAAACCTTGCATCAGTATCCACTCACAGTGACTACAGCATTATTTTATACCTCTTTAATTGACATT
>JAPZEB010000010.1:6780702-6792695 GCA_029783705.1 Chaetodon striatus
CTACGATGAGAATAAATGCAGACAAAAAAAAAAAAAAAGAAATTCACAGTCCTTACCACTAGATGCCACTAAATCCTCTTAAATCATACACACTGCTCCTTTAGAGAATAATTACATTTTATCACGACTTGTATCCCATTTTGGTCATTTTTAACAAACACTCAAGTAAGCCAATACAAAAATTATTATCAGTGATACTACAAGCACACATTTAATCAGTATTCATTCATTTTCCATAACTGCTTATCCCGTTAGGGATCGCAGGTGTGCTGGAGCCTATCCCGGCTGACACTGGGCGAGAGGCGGGGTAGACCCTGGACAGGTCACTAGACTGTTGCAGAGCTGTCACATAGAGACAATTATTCACGCTCACATTCACACCTACGGGCAATTTAGAGTCACCTAACCTGCATGTCTTTGGACTGTGGGAGGAAGCTGGAGCACCAGGAGAAAACCATGCTGACACGGGGAGCACATCTAAACTCTGCACAGAAGGGCTGCCCCACCCCAGAGGTCAAACCAGGGACCCTCTTGCTTTGAGGCAACCACTGCACCACCATATCAGCAATGAGGGATTAGTACCAACACTAAGCTTAATGTTGGTTTGAGCTATAAAGTGATTTAAATAATCTGGGTTTTTGTATTTATTACCTGTCTGATCATCCAACTGTTTGTATTTCTCTCAACATCTATGAAAACAAGATACACGTTTTAATGAGATATATTGATGTCGGGTAGGAAGCTTCTCTCTAAATATCAATAAGCTTTGTTGTTATGATCTTAATTATATACAATATCGACAAAGCAGATTGTAAAATGCCTACGATGCAAACAAAAACAATTCAGGACGGGCAAAAGGTATGCAGAACATATTGCTACAAAGTACAGTAACAGAAACACATTACTGAAAGAAAATCATTCCCTCTCCAACACACACACAAGAAAACTCATGCAGAGCCATCTCCAGGGTGTCATTTTGGCTGAATATACTCAGCCAAATTAACAGCACTGAACAGAGCTGTAGTTTTTCATAATCGCTGGTTTCTCAGTCCTTTGTTATTCCTTCTTATCTTCCTCCCTGTCCAAGACTCTCTCTACCGATAAATACAAACTTTTACTTCTGTCTAAATCTGGCTGTAGGTTAGAGAATAACAAGTGCCTTAGAAACAAAGACAGACACAGCTATTTTAACAGTTCTGTATGCCTTCTGTGTTTTAGTAATTATGTTATAAAAACATACATTACATTATGTGCTTATGAATGTACCATCCCTATTTCTGTCCAAGGGAATGTGGCTCTGCACTAATCAGGGCAAAAGCATGACCTGCAGATGATCTAAATAACTGGATATCATATTTGTCCAGACCTGTCTCCATGACAACTGAGAAATACCATCCACTGAGAAAAACTTTAATGCAGTTAAAAGCTGCAGGAACAAGCTGGGAACCTTTTACAGATTTACATGCTCTTCAGAGGATGGACCCCTTCATTGTGGATTTTATATGAGCTTTTCCCTGTAAGGTCAGTGCCACTGGCTGGCCAAAATGTCAGTGTTATTATCCACTAAGAACAGTATCTAATTAGCAGATTACAAAGCTTGCTGAGCACAAGAGCCCAAGTTGGTCAACAGTTTGATTTTAACGACTCGACTCTGTGGTCTTTCCTCTAGCGCCACCACCAGGACAAAATGCACATTTTAATTTGACTACAGCTAAATCTGTGTCGTTCAATCTGTCAAACATTTGTGACTTACTACCCTGAAACACAACTGGACTTTTATAGGCAAGATACATCACATTACATAATGACTCTCGCCAAGCCATGATTTGGAGAAAAAAAAGCCTTCAAAGTTAGCAGTACGGTGGCTACATGATAAAGCCCATTGGCCTTTGAAACTAGGAGTGTATGCTGTACTCCAGGGAGCTGTCTTGGGGTGAAAAATACACTGAAATGCTTGGGGACACTTAATATTGTAGCCAGCAAGGTCACAAAAAACAAGCATACCGTACAACACGTTGTAGGTTGACAAATGATTCATACATTCATATCTTGATGCACATCTTGATGCACAATGCTAAGACACTTAGAATAGCTCAAGTAGGTTGGCGACAGGGGCCAGGTGGATTTTAAGAGGTTTTAATATTCTAAAAGTCAAGACAAAAACTCACTGTCATGGATGCAAATTTGCGTTTCCAATAATAGGCATAACCCACTCTACTTTGCCTTACTCTGCCCCTGATAGGCTTACCCCAACATGCTTACCCTAACCCTAACCAGTTTTGTTTCTGTTGCATTAACCTTACCAACTCAACCAACAAAGGCAGTGAGTACTGGCCAATTAGAGGCAGAGTAGGACTGGTCATGCTTTCACTGTCCTAGGAAATGCAAATTCAAAACCCAGACCCTACCTTGTTACTACAACGTTTAGCCTTTCATTCAAAGCTTGAGGGAAAGATGGAGGCAGAGTGATGCTGAGTAGGATCAAAGCACAATTGACAAGTGGTCACTGCTAGCTCGTCATCATGACTTTACAAGCTTCAAAACTGTATTTTTTGTCTGAATTCGGAGATAAGAGGTTCATATTATGAATTGCCATTGCCATAAATCCAAATGTTGACATAAACCCACCTTTATCCAGAAATGAACAGTGCAACATCTGACTGATTTCGACTGAGCATGCCACATTTTCGTAGTGTGGGTGCTAGCGGGGCTTTAGATTTGTAGTCTTGGTGAAAAACTAACTCCTGTACACGCTCCACTGTGGGAGAGAGACCTGGCAGGCAGAGAACAGAAACAGCAAAAAGGCGGTTGAGTAGATCTTGAGAGGGGGCTGCTTTTGTCTCTAGCCCATTTCTGTGCTGCACCCCAAAGGAAGGAGTCAACGAGGAGAAACCAGTTACTTTCAACTCAACACAGCTTGAAGGTTGGCTTTCATACCACATCTGAAGATCACACATGCAGCAGAGCCCCTGCTAAACTGGATGCCAAATAAAAAAGCAGCACAAGAGAGGCAAAGGAGCTGGAAGCAGGAACTGAACCGTGCTGAGGGCAGCAAACATCCTCTGGGAAACACCAGTCAGTCTGCACATGAAATGACCTTCTGCATGTAGGGGACAACCACGTGGTTGTAAGTGACAGGCAGAGCCAATGTCATTACTGCGATTAGCTATTCAGGTCCAAAACAAAGAGCTGACTCTGAGTGTGTGACGAGGGAGTGTGTTCTGGGTGTCTGCCACTAATTCAATTAGGAAAATTTGGAGATTGCAATTACATACTACAGTTATGTAAGCGCCTGACCTTGTCCTGGCTCCACAGTGGCACCACTGCAGGTAATATCACACAAATGTGTGTGTGGGAGAGAAATGACCTACAGTAACTGAGAATGTTCCAATGAAATGCATTTGAAAACGAAAGGTGGAGGAGGTGGAGGACTGAAAATAAAACGTTGACTCTGTATGAGGGAACACACTGCAGCCATCCTCTCACTCCACATATCTGACTGCAATAACATTTTGTATTCCATACATATCATTATTTCTAAATGTCTGAGTTGTTCATTGAAATGCTCCTAAAATGCTGCGGCAGCAAACAGGAAATTCATTTTTCATCTGGTCAGGTGAGTTGTGAGGTGTTTCCAGGGAGCAGCAGTTTTTACTCTGGAAGTCAGTGACTTTGACTGTTAGGCAGAAGTAATTTGTAGAAGAGTGGAACAAACAGAGCTGAAGTATTCTGACCTCAGACTTAGGGCGCAGTCACACCGGCGTTTATAACGGCAAAACTGGAACCATAACAGGATCACTGCAATCTGTGGATTGTAGATTACATCTATACTGAGCATTTGCATAGAGTTCAGCCTCGTTTAAATTTGATGAATGCTGCTCACAAATAGCAAACTGTCTTGAAAATACTGACCTATGAGGGAACAGAGAGCCAAAGAATCACAATGTAGGAGGAATATATTATGTTAGCTGTGTCTCACCATCCAATTTTATATAACCCTGCTCTGTTGCAGTCCTGTCTCCTAGAAATTACATTTATATACAACAAATATTAAACAGCAAATAGGTTTTAATGGAAACACAATGCAGAGCAAATTACAACTTCTATTAGCATTACAAGGAAATGTTGCTGATTAACGTATCTGGCAAGCCAAAGCACTATTGTTGCCTATACCAAAGACGAGTCTTTGTTAATAAGTGTTTCATTAGAATATAATGCAAAACACACGCTCAGACATCCAAACAGAGCTTGGAGTAGAGTTGCTGCACATTCGAGTTGAAATAGGTTGAGCTGGTTCAGGGCATCTGATTTGGATGCTTCCTGGTTGCCTCCCGTTAGAGGTTTTCTCGGCAGGTCCAGGAGGCCTAGGGCAGACCCAGAACACGCTGGAGGGATTATATATCTCATCTAGCCTGGGAACACCTCGGGATCCCCCAGGAGAAGCAAAAAGCATTGTTAGGGAGAGGGAGTACCTTATTAGCCTGCTATTCCTGTAACACGGCCCCAGACAAGCAGATTAAAGTAAATGAACGAAAAAATGGATGCATGGATCTTTCTCTAACCTTAATCAAAGTGCTTTTGTTGCCTAAACCTAACATAAGAGTGCGAATGCGAACACAAAGTTCTGATGTCTCTAGGAGATGGGGTTGGATCACGAACTAATTCATCTTGTGGAGACAATAAATGCTCTCACCAGATAAAATTCGAGATCCATCCTGTAGTTGTCGAGTTAAATCACTCACAACCTAAAATTTCTACTGCTTGTGGTGCCAGAAAAAAATGATTATGACTTATTAAAGGCACAGACCTCACCATACTGTATAAATCCTACAATCATGGAACAGGGGGACAGAGTTGTTTCGCCTTTAAGAGGCATCGGAGGTGGTAACAGAGCTGAAACAATGTCTGTATAAATGAGACTGGCAGGACAGCAGAACGGGGTCATGGGTGGCACGAGTGTGATGTTCTGACAACGTGTTATGCCTGCGACTCACTGAGGGAGATTTGAAAAGTAGCTGTTAGCAATTAGCAGCTAACTCAAAGAAGAAGAACAGTAGCCAAAAATGTCAAGCTGGGCATAATATGGTCCAGGAGTTCGAGGAACTGTCCTCCAAGCAGAGGATGAGATCAGCCGCCAAATAACAGCGACAGCAAATGATTGTTTTTGCCATTTTAATCCATTATTATTGTTTACAAAGTGCTGCCTACACATATGTTATATGTCACACTAGAGGCCAACGCTGTTGTGTTATATGTCACGCCTGTCACGCCTCTTTTGATTCCACAATGCTGGCATGCTGTCTAAAATCACACACTGGAGCGGTATGATGCAGCCGTTGTTTGGTTCTGTGTTAAAATGCAAAGACTGAATGAAGAATTGACTTTGTAGCGGCTCTATAGCATGATGTCTGTGTAATAAGGGCAATAGATATGCTCTTAGTGTAGCAAACAGATCCTTAAATTTATCACAGTATAGAGAGAGAAAGACAACATGTGCCTTCACTACTGGGCTGCTGAGGCACCCCATCAGTACTAGATTTAATGGCAACCCATCCAATATTTGTCACAAATAGTGACGGACCAACTGACAGACTTACAGTTCAATCAACCACGATGGCATCGCCATAGCTGCGCCGCTAGCAAGGGTTAAAAATATGCATGTAGAATCTGTGACACCACCCAGACTGTAGGTGTCTGAAGGGAGGTTTTAAAACCTGAATACAAATAAAGGACTCGTTACCCTGTTGACACCAAACTGGCATCCAAAAATCAAGCTTGATAATTAGGGGCTGGGTTTCCTGAGTGGCAAGGCAACAACCACCACAGCTGAACATGACAAGCTGAGTCCTCTGTTAGTCACAGGAACATGCACTTTTAAAAGCTAAATATCCTACACAGACAAACCACCATTATTACGGACTTGGTGTGACTTGGTGACTTGGTATTTCAGTAAAGTTGATGCTCTCTGAAAATATTTTTTTGGCACTTCCTCATTGGCTTTAGTGTTTAGCTATGATGCTGGCCAAATTACACTGTTATGGAATAAATACATGTTCTTGACAATGACTGAACTATTTTGAGATATTGGTTTTATACGATTGAAATATTTCATCCTGTAATGCAAAAGTGTTCCCAACCCTAAAACTGTCTCAGCGGATGTTTATGTTCAACTATAACTGCATTTCCATTGTGGATTTATTCACTGCAAATTGGGTGGAAGGAAATGTGCTACAGTACATTACTGCTTTTGTTCTTTCCTATTACGATTACATAAACTGCCTGTGTTCACACAAACAGCCCACTTTATGTGACATATCAGTCGCTATCACAGAACAATCTCTTCCACGGCGTTATCTATCCCCTGGCTTCTTCACAGTCAATAAACCCGCGGATGAGTCTCAGCACTCCAAAGTAACTTTCTATTTTTCTACATAATATTTTCATTTCAGCGAGTTACAAGTAAAGCCCATTATTGTTTAAACATATTTTCAACCAGACCTAATGGGAGTGGTCTTATTGTTTCGACGCCTGTTCATACAGACTGAGAAACTGAACAAGCTGATGTATTCAATTTCATTCAACTCAACATTTCACTGGGAGGAAAAATAGCATAAAAAATCCCATCTAGCCTTACTGAGTTGAACTTTTACACCCCAATAGTTTAATTGAATCCATCTACATCTCCATGAAATCCCCATAAGGGTTTGCACCTTTTCACTTTTTTAAATTCATTCTTAGCAAAGCTGCACATCAGTATTTATTTCTGGGTAAAGAGGCCAGAAGCGTTCACTAATATAAATTGAACTATCCTGAAGCAATAGGAGAGACTTAACCTTTGGGTGCTGAAATTTAGCAGTAATTCACAGCAGCCCCCTCAACCACTTAATCCTCATACACAGAGATTTACATACCCCACTTGGATGCTTGCGCAGACACACATCAAGCCCGTCTCTCCCTAGAATACACCGTGTGCAACACACACACACACACACAGCCGCCACGTGCTGGGCTAACGTGTCCTGAGGATACAGAACATCCGAAGGATAGCAACACTGCTGAGCCCAAACAAAATCATCCAGCCCATTAAATGAGGCGTGACTCAGGAATCGTGCGTAATTTCTCTTGATGGTGTCTCAACGTGTTTTAAAGTCATTTATATAACGACAGCGATGATTCACAGAGGAGGCAAGCCGAAATGGAGCAGAAAAAGAGCATATTGACTCTGTTGAGCGTCCCACGAATTATGTCCCCAAATGTACAGTGGGGCAGTTAGCAGAAGGTCAGCGTCATGATGTAAGCTGTGGAGGTCAGCGATGTGACACTGTGGCACCAACAAAATGAAAGAATACAAGTGTTTCTCTTCGATTCAATTAGCTCTACATCAGCAGCGCACAGCTGTAAAAATGTAATTAGAATATTTATCCCTGTGCTGCCAACACTAACCGCCAACACTCATACTGTAGGCTACAGTATGAGGGTTTATTACAACCCTGTAAAAAACACTCTCTGAAAAATGTGCGAATAATGAACCATAAATGAAGGCTATATATGTGTGCACGTGCATTTGGGTGCATTTGCAGGCAAAGCAAAGTGAGAACCATCTGCTTATCTCAGTGCAGCTCATGTGGCACCTTAAGGTGAAGGTGGGAGGACAAATATATACAGTGCAGTCTCGGGTGTCTGCCCCTGTGAGGCGAAAATGAACAATGACAACACAGAAATTTAAAAAAAAAAAAAAAAGGTAGAGAAAAAGTACAAAAGAAAAGAGGAGAAAGTTCCCACAATAAAAGACCCTCGTCAGCTGCCACGGAGGAAACGTCCCCCCGCTTCTCGAGGAAGTCTCCAAGCACGTGCTTGGAGAAGCCAGGTGGCTTTGCTCAAACCGTGGGATCACTGAGATGGAGATTAAGGAATCTCTGGAATACTCCACCAGCCAGGGATGTCCTGTGTGATTAGAGAGGATTAGATGGCAGCACTGCCACTGGAGATACCAAATCATCACTTTCTATGCTGTTCACCGGGTGATTTTATTCAAAGTGACTTACAGTACCATGTAGAAATATAATTTTAGCACTGGTTGCCCCAGTGGGAATCAGACTCCTAACCATTAAAAAACTGGTCCCAGGTATCTGTGGACTTTCCGTCAGACACTTTTTGCTGATTATGCTAAGTTGCTAAAAACTTGTCAAATGAAATGAATGGGTGGCAGAGAGGAGGGGAAGAATCCATTAGTTTACAAGGTAGAAGGCCAAAATACCTTCGCTGAGGAGGTTATTTTTTAACATGATTGCAGGGGTGGGTAATCGCAATGCCAATCTTCAGGATTTAGAGGGAACTTAAAACCAGATCTTTCACCACTTTTGGAACTTTAAATGCAGCATTTAGCATAAATGTGATCGAGATGTGAGGTTTCATTGTTGGTTAAAAAACATTCTGTAATGCAGCCAGCTATCACAATAAAGTAGAAGAATGGGAAATGTCTCTTCTGCCACATAAATCCATCTGGAGAATTTTATTAGTGTGGCATTCACTTAAAGGGGCAGCGTATTTTTCCTGTTACCCGTAGAGCTATTCATCAGTCTAGATTGTTTGAGTTTGTTTCATTGTGTGAATGGGCCAACGTATTCTCATAGAATGGTTTGTTTTCTACAAATTTGCACCCCACAAATGACGTTACATCCTTAACGAACAGTTAAGTAATTAACATAAAGTTACTGAGGTTAGGTTTAGGAAGAGAAACATGGTGAGGACGTACCTTAAAAAGACTCAAGGCTCACTAAAAGTTCACTAGGATCCGAAAACTCAACTCCAGGGGATAGTGCTGGGCGAAAGTCTGTTTTTTTGTGACCCATCCATCACTCAAACCTTCTTCCTTACAAGCACTCAGGACTGCGTCTTTGTTTACTGCTATCCACGCCTTGGTCACATGATCACAGACTTTCAAAATGCGTGGGATATAAACCAATATTGGTGCATTACCTTTAGTAGGAAAACATACGCAAAATTTGCGAGAACAGCCTGGAGTTGCTGAGTGTTGGAGGTATCGGCCGTAGAGATGTCTTCCCTTTCTCCATTATAACTGAACTAGATGACACTCAGCTTGTGGTGCTCAAAAATGTTTTTTGAAAAACTCAACAGCAATGTCTCTTTCCAGAAATCATGACCTGGTTACTAAAGATAATCCACGGACCTTTTTGTGAGCAGTTTCATGTAGGAGCTATTTTCTTTTTGCCAAACTACACCCACTAAATGTATCACTGCGCATAAGGAAGTGTGCACTACTGAGCTCGCTAATGTCACAGCTCAGCTGAGGAGGATGCCATTAATGTTAACATCTCGCTCTTTGAAAAGCACGAGCCACTTATCTATGTGTAGATGCACGCTTCTTTCTGCGCTGTGTATTGCAGTTCTTGACCTTTTTGGCCTTACCAACTTGCTACGTGTCTATTCTTCTGTGTGAAACAACACGGCCATGTCTCTGAAAACATGTTAGTGACTTGTGGGATTCAGCCTTCTCTTCTAGGATTCTTGTAAAAATGGACAGTAAACATACACAGACTGGACAAAGGTCTGGATGTAGAGACAAAATACTGTGTTCATGCAAAAAAAAAAAAAAAAGAGAACAAGAATGTTGTGAAGCATGACTGTATCAGTGCTGCTAACTGATCTTTTCCCTGTCTCTTTGCTGACCAGCTTGGGGATCCATTTGCAAATACTGAGGTAGATATTGCTATGAATTGAATTTTAAATGGACCTGCACTTGTATAGAACCTTTCAAGTCCTCCAACCACTCACAGTGCTTAAACACTGCATGTCACACTTACCCATTCACGTACACATTCACACACTGGTGGTCGAGGCTACCAATCAAGGTGCCACCTGATACTCAGTTTAACCCCACTCACACTCCAATGGAAAGCCCATTGGGAGCAATATGGGGTTTAGCATCTTGCCCATGGATACTTCCAGACATTCGGACTGGAGGAGGAATCAAACCCCGATCTTCCGAAAAGTGGGTGACCTACTCTAACACCTGAGTCACAGCCACCCCACAAAAAAATCGAAACTCTCAAAGATGAGTTCGATCTTTGTGAATTCAATTCCATTTTATTTACAAAGCCCAGTATCACAAATCACACTTCGCCTCAGAGGGCTTTACAACGTATGACATCCCTCTGTCCTTGGAACCTCACAGTGGATAAACTGATCTCTAAACTGCCACCACAGTGGTGATACAGTGATGTGGTTAGCGGGTGGAGTTCGGTGGAAAGAAAATAGTTCCAACATGAAACTGTCATGATTTCTGGAAAGAGACATTGCTGTTAAGTTTTTCAAATGTATGTTTTTGAGCACCACAAGCCAAGCGCCATTGAGTTCAATTATACTGGCGAAAGGGCAGACATCTCTACGGCCGCTACCTCCAACACTCACACCAACACAATCTAGACTGATAAAAAGCACTACAGGTGGGAGAAGAAATGTGTATTTTCGATTTTGGGGTGAACTGTCCCTTTTAAGGAAAGATTAGATCAGAGACACTGTAGCCATATAAATGACTTAAATGAGCCACTTTTCACTGGATATACAGCTCTACCATTTCTTCTATTACCACAGTTGTGAAATCAGTACAAAACTATGATTAAGGTCACTCAACAAATCATCAGTGTTCGATATTTGATCCATTTTATGGTTACTCACACAGCAATGATGACGCCATGTTGCCACGACCAGCCGTGATGTCTGACTCCCTCTGACCTGTTGCACATTACCCTCATTATACCCTCAGCCCTGCTTTTTGATTCCTTACTTTCCTTATTATTTAAAGAGTCCAGTCGCGGCTAATGGTTGCCATCATCCTCCATCCTCCTTAGAGCCAGAGACGCACTAATCAATGCAACTCTGACAAACAACATTACCCACAACATGCATCACGTTACTAATAGCAAGGAGCTAATAATATACAGGTGATAAAACATCGATCCACTGCCATGAATATGAGATTAAAAGTGTGTATGCACACAATCGCACACCAGACATGCACACACACACAGCGGATTAATGTTTACTTTCGGTCTGACAAAATATTCTGATCATAATAATGACAAAATATGGCATGCTGTGTGAATAAAACCTGCAAATCTGGCATCTGTAGCATGTGATAATTGGCCAGTGTACATTGACTGCTATAATAAACTGTGATTTAACAGCTATAAAAAGCTGTTACCTACCCCTAAATTATTCCTTCTCAGATTTGGAGGGTGCCAGTGGATGCAGATAGAAGTGGATGTTACAAAAGCAAGCAAAGAAACGCTGTAGGGTTTGTATTTTTGCAAATGAAGGAAGCAAAAAAAAAAAAAAGGTCTCTGGGGAAGTCTAATCACTTTCATTTTGCATCTCAAAGGAATCAGACCAAGTTAAACAGAGCAAAGCCACCACGAAGGCAGCAGAAAGTGATGCCGAGCTGGAGATGTGATAATGGATGGCTTTCACCTTGAGGTCATTAAATAATTATCTTGTCGTAGGTTTAAGAGCTCATGTTTAAAATAGGACGTTCCATCATTCCAGTCTACGGCTGTTAATATAGAAAGGCCTTTGAAGAATTATTCTCTTAAAATATGTACATTGTGGGATCTGTGCGTGTGAAAGAACATCTTGCCACACTAGATCTATTATTCAAGTTTGTTTGTGTCTGCGACTTTGAAAGTGGGGTGAACTATATATTTATTGTGGCACATGTTTCATAGAATATGAGGACTTTTAGGATGATGAGAAGATTAATTGTTAGAGTTCTCTGTCTTAATCCGAGCCCAATGGGTCCCAAAAAGCTGGATGGGTCGCACTAGGTTCATGCCTTAAAGGTGTGCTGATTGGCTGTATCAGCTAAGGTGCCAGCCATGGGGAGAAAAAAAATCGGCATACACCCTGGACAGGTCGCCAGACTATCGCAGGGCTGACACATAGAGACAGACAACCATTCACACTCACATTCACAC
>JAPZEB010000010.1:6853286-6864535 GCA_029783705.1 Chaetodon striatus
TATTGAAATTTAATTCTATTCAAATATAATTTCAGCTAGCTGGCATACACGGATGGAGAGACAGAGCATGGGAAAAAAACGAAGAAATGTACGAGATGGAAAACAAAATGTTGTCACACATCGATGCATATTAGAGTTACGTTATGTCGACTGCTTCAGAAAAATTAATTTGCTTTAATGTGACATTAAATAGAAGGTTCTCCACAGAAGATTATGGTAATAATTTCATTACACACAACAATATACCATGACTTTTCCAAAACTAAAAATTATTTTACTAATTCCATGATTTCCAGATTTTCCATGTCTATGGGAACCCTGTTGTTAATCAGTAAAATCTCACTTGTGGCTTTAGTTTCCTACAGTCAGAACAATCAAACAATAAACAAACCCTGATTATATCATAGTGATGTCATCGGGGTTATCTTGGCTTGATGTAGGATATTATGAATTTATAGAAGAAAAACTGGAGGTCTTATAAGTTATACGAGACATGTTTACTAGACAGGGAGGGTCTAATAAAAGACACAATCAAGCTGAATTATGGGAAATGTAGGAGCTTGGCCCATATATCTCAGCCTCTGATACATATAAAATTTTAATTATTTTAACCTGGCCCCTTAATTTAATGGAATATTCAAAATGAAGTGAAAACCTCGAGTAGACATTGTGTGCAAGTTACACAGTCAATGCTGCATTACATTCCTTCGCCGCAAATAAGAGCTGAGAGATACAGAGGAAAATCAAATATATTTTTTTTGACCAAATACCTCAATATCAATACTGTGACCATATTGTAGACGATGAGACTTTTAATTAATGATTATCAGTAATGTGGATATAATGAGGAAGTGGGTAAAGGCAAATGACAAACCAGCCACAACAGTCTGGTAAGTTCAGAAAATTACATCACTTTCCTGTAATGCAGCCTTTAAAACCAGGTAAAACACAACACGATATTACGATATCCAAAATCTAAGATGATATCTAGTATCATATCACCATGCCAACATATTATAAATATGTTGCCCAGCCCTACAAAAATGAGATAATGTAATTACAGCATGAAATGATCATGCAATTTTCTGCAGACTGTCACACGGTGAGACTAACCAATATAAAGAATTAGGCAACTAAACCAAATGTAAGTATTCACAGGTTTAGCTCCTAGGAACTATGACAATTGAGCGAGAGTGTGCAGGTTCATGTTTGACCTTGGGGACACATTCACTGGGATAAAAAAAATTAAACTCAGTTATTCACTTAGCCATACCAGAAGCTTTTGGCTGTATACCACAGCCTTCTTCAGCAGACGGAGCTCGCTCAGATGTTATCGCATAGAGTAAAAAATAGCCCAAAGGTAAATAAATAGCTATGCCGTGAACCTTGGGTTTAAACATTTTATCACATTTTAGCTAAAGTTACAACAAGCTTTATTTTTGATACATAAACATCTTTGATCAAATATGTTGGAAATCAGATTGACCCTGAGTTACATACATACAGTATCAGAAAACAAAAAGTTTTCCATTCTGCATCAGTTAAGTTTAAACCCTAGTGGTTTTAACAAACCTTTCACATACACGTGACATCATGGAAAGACAACTACACTTATAGATTACAACTACATGTAGAAGGGCTTAAGTAAAAGAATGAAATCACTGGGCTGAGAAAGATGCAGATTTATAGTTTGAAATGGTGGACGACACACACTGCAAGTTCGACCGGGAAATGTATGACAGAATCACAGCGATGACCTTACTCTTAGATAATGCAAAATATACTGCCTGAGTATGAAAATACAAGGTCAAAAAAAAAGTCCAGATTTATATTTTGACTTAATGTATTCATGTAAACACACCATCATATGTAAGTACGTGTGTGTACAAGACAAAAAAAAATACTGAGAAAAAAATAAAGCAGGAGCCCGGTGAAATATGCAAACAAAGCCTTCCTTTTTAAATAACAGCACACCTTTTAGACAGCAACATTGTATTCTAAATAATGATAGTGTTTTCCATCCAGGGACTGAGGCTACATTTCTTGTTTTTGTTCATTTCAGCTCGACAATTTAAAGAGTCTTTTCAAAATGCTGCAGTTTTAAACTAATTATAGAGAAAGTATGATACCAATATGGTTTCAGAACTGCAATGTGCTGGAATAAGATCCGTGTACAAAATACAGTAACCGTCTACAGGTCTGGTTTGACATGTGGAATCAAAATCATATGGTAATTGGTACCTGACCTTAAGAAATTATTTGTACAAAAGAAGCCTCGCAGCTATGCAAGGCCTATTACAGGACTCAAGGATTAAGAGAGACTTTCAGGGAGATCAAACCTACCTCCCTCCATCCAAATTACGCCAGTACAACACTGTCGGAACTGACTTTTTGCATACAAATGGGTTTGGGAAAGATTTTTTTAAAATTATTAATAGGTTATCAAGGTGGGTGCAGAGATCCAATAGATTTTAAATGAAATATTCCACATATTTCTGCCCTTATTCCCATAATGCCTCTAACCATAAGAATAGACTAATCATTGTGCACAACACAATGCATAATAATTGTGGCTCTTGGATTAAGAGTCAATCATAGACTCTGCATGTGAATGAGAGACTGCAGCATATAAAAGACTACTGGTAACCCCTTATTGAAATTGTAAGGTGCTTTAAATGCCTGGTATTGTTAGACTTTATAGGTTAGCAACACAAAAGTGCATGCTTCTACATGTATGTTATGATTTCTATTTTAAATTCAAAATGCTATTGCTCTTGGAACACTACATCAGCAATAAGATATAATTAGTAAATCATCTGCAAAATAAAGCATTTTCTGCAGTTTTCCCCCTCTCAAACACAACACAAAGCTAAAGGAGGGTGATATTATGGGTTACAAGATCACGTGTAGAAAGGTGGCAAGCATCAATGTCATCTAATCTCTGTTCTTCCATTACTACCTATGATTAAACTGTAAAAGCCACATGGCAACCTATTATTTCACTGCCACCACGAATGAACATCGAGCAAAATGAGCAGGTAATTGCATGGCGTGTGTGTTCTGGTGTTTCTACCTTTGTGAGAACCGATGTGATTGATGCGATTAAGACGTGTATGAGTTTAGGCAGAAATGTAATGATGCGTGAATAAAAAAAAATGTGTCTAAATGCTAACACGAGGAGCCCGACCCATCTCAGAGTCCCAATCAATCAATCATATAATAAATATGACTTAAAATTGAATGAATAAAGCGTGTCGATGAGTCGCAGTCAACGCAGAGCATTGCCTCCAGTAAAACATTAAGAAAGAGGAAGCCAGCGCTATAATGAGTGATGTCGCCACTGATCTGCGGTGGACACATTTCAAGCCATCAGCTCAGGCCCTGAGCCATCACTACTCCTCTCCAGTGACAGTAGGGAAAACACAGGCACTTACTGTATTTGGGCGGTGGCATCTTGTCAGGGAAAATGCAATATGCATTAGACACAATCCAATCTGTCCCTAGTGGATTGGTGTGTGGTCCTGACTGTGTATCTGAGCCTGACTGTGTATCTGTGTGTGTTTGTAGATGCAGCAGAAAGACAGAAAGAGGAGAGTCTCAGTGGGATCGCCTGGCGCTGGGCTGGCACACCGTCAGACAAACACACTTCATTACAGGCCTATTTACCTGATTAACTGAGCTACTTTATCAGCTGCACAGCACTCTGCAACACACAACTGTCAGCAACACCCCGGCTCCCGAAAAGCTCCCCTCCCACACCCACGCAAATAGGCCCACACTCGGTTTACAAACACAAAGTCAGCTCGGCTGACTGACTGTTTGAATGGACGACTGTCTCGCTCAATCGAGGCGGCGCGCATGAATTTCATGTCCTGGCGGAGTCAGTGGATGACATCAAATGTACAGTACCTCCCTGTAGTCTTGAATTAATGTCACCTCTTGCAAGTTAGAATCAAATACGACCTGAATAATCAGCTGTACTTTGAGTTTTCCTTATGGGGAATAACATTTGGGAAACCTTTTCATGTAATGGAATGTAACAATCAAAAAGGAATAAAGCCTGGAGCTGCCTTCCCAAAGACGAGGGAGAGGACAAAGCATCTTGAAACATTATCATTACAGGAGGGTAATGATTTCCTTTCTCTTTGCTTTCTGTGGATCTGACTGCAGGCTATTTGAGAAAAAAATCATTTTCCAGCATCACTTTTTAAAGTACTACACCGAGCTAAACCTGTATGCCTGATTCAACCCAATTAGACATATCCCACGCAGATGGAGTGCTAAGTTACGGAAATAACCTTTTCACACTTTAGCAAATGATTAAAGCTGGCGCAGCAGAAGAACAATAAAAAGAGGTTACAAAAATAAAGATATTACATATCAATTTCCACAGGCCTCATCATTTGAAGGGCACAAAGTGTGTAAGGGCAAAAATGTTCCCTCAAACCATGTTAATACATGAGCTCAGTGTTGTATTTTAAGCATCTCTTCTCCTCACTGTGTGTGCCTGTTGGGGCTGCACCGAGCCAAGCTGCCCTATTTGAATTCAGATCACAAGCAGACGAGTTTTTTGGCAGGGCTACGCTCTCGGTCACAACCCAGACGAGAGGGGTCTATCAGGGCCAGGGCCCCGGTATCATACACCTGCATGGGGCATTGGCACAGCCTGGCCAGAAAGAACACACACACAAACTCAGGCATTGGCGGTGGTTTAATTAAAAAAAAAAAGCATTCTCAATCAAGTGGATGGATGCAAACATATACAGAGTGCAGACACAGAAGCATATGGTCGCACAAAAACAGCGAGTGATGATATTCATAGCTTTTTATACATCATATTCAGAGTGTGTGCACTTCCACAAGACACACACAGTGGCTGGCTCCCATGCTGACACTACATCTGTTTGTGTGATACCACGGCAGACCTCTGATCACAGGTGCTGTCGTGTCTCATGGGCTAGGTTAAAGAAGACATGCCAAAGAGAGGTAGTATGTGTGTGTGTAAGAGAGAAAGAGTGGAGGAGGAGAGGGATAAGCAGAGATGCAGAGTAAAAGAAAGTAAGGGCGAGATTTCAAGACAGCAACTGAAAAAGAGACACAGAGTAAAAGAAAAAAACCAGAGACACGTAAGAGATAAGAGACAGAAATCATCTGTATACTAAACCTGGCGCAGATACCAGGTAGAAAACAGAGCAGACAGGAGCGCTGTTGTCTGTTAGTTGTCGCCTGGTACGATCTTTGATCTCCTCAAACAGTCTAAAATATCTGTCAGGTTGTATTTTCGTTGTGGTAAACAGAGCGAGAAAATCTCTAGCTTTCTTAGCTCCCAGTGGGAAAGAAGAAATTACACAGTGCAATGTGCTCCATTCAATACAAACATGATGAAATCATCTTGAGACTTTCATTTCTGATGATTCCATTATTTGGATTCCAAAAATATCATTAGTGCAAAATGCACTGAAACCACTTCCACGAGGCCTGTTATAAAAATCAACAATGGTACACGAGGAGGATTTTTTTTTTTTTCTTCGACTGTTGGTACTGTAGAAAAACAAAACTCCACAGAACAACATACTGTATATGCTCTGAGTAAAACAGTGGAGCCCACGTCACCAAATACACACACAAAGAAGCCTCAATAGGGTGTTGGCAGTTAAATCTTACTTTATTATTTACTAAAATCAAATAGGACTAATATTAATATGCTGATCTGTGAGTGTAATGTCCGTGATAATTTCTGTTGTAAGTAATTAGAAAGCAACTGAGGACTAAACATGATGCCAAAAGAATTGGTTTCTTGGGAACAAATTTGCTCACAGTTATCTGAAGTTACACCATATGATTTTGTACTCAACATCTCAACCAGGCCTGCCGTCAGGGGGGGGTTAAAGGGTGCAGCTGACCCTGGCCCAAGGCCAAGCAGTCTTTTGTTAAACCTTAAATGTACTTTCTGAGTTATATCCCTAACAATACAAGTTACAAGTATTGACATGACAAATAAATGTATTTTTTATCATTAAAACACATTTCAAAGTGCAATCTGATACTCCCACCCCCCGCAGGTATTGTGAAATGGCGCGGTCCATCTGACAGCGAGGTCAGATGCGTATCTATGAGCAGAACATACAAGCACGGCTAATGTAAACATACGAGGTGAACTGCAGCCTGATGAGCTAGGTCACAAAGCCTCACCTTAAATCGGGGGCTCCTAACAGAAAAGTCAGGGTACACAGAGAACAAGAAAATGAAAGGAGCAGCGAGGCAACAGCCAAATGTTTGGCAAAAATATGTGAAGAAGCACCAGGAGTGATAGGTGAAGCTGATGGTGACAAATAAATATGAAGAGATAAACAGCAAATAAAACCTGCTGTAGTGGGCTCAGTTTTAAAGCTACAGTGAAGACACAGGTATCCAAATAAATAAGAAGTATTACTGGTACCAACCATGTTGGAAACTTGTCAGAAAGGTTGTCCTCCTGCCCATATTTACTAGGGATGAACAATAATATCCGCATGTCATCAGTATCTGCTGAAATTGGCTTCAAAATGAACTCAGAATGGGTCAACATGCTTTTTGTGTTTTGCACAATGAATACACTGAAGAGGGCTGGGCGATATGACCTCACATTAACATCACAATTAACTGAACATTTAACCTCGATTATGATTACTGAACGATTATTTTGTTTTTGCTTTTTCCCCTTATCGTTCACTGACAAGGTTTGTACAGTAGATTTGCTCAACTATTAAAGCTGGGATATTTTTTCTAATGAAAGTGCATATCTTATTGTGATTTTACAAAAACTGAAGAAAACACACACAGATGAACTGTTTATGGTTATTTATTGAATACTTGGATATTTTGAATATTGCGTAGCCTTTGTAAATGCTTGTGTTATCGACAGCTGCTTTGTGGAGGCTCCTGTCAGTCTTTTTTTAAACTGTACACTGTTCATATTTGGTATCGTGGTGGTGCTCCAAGTGCTGACTCAGATTGGTGGCATTACTTTTGGCCGCTGAAACGGTTTTTGCGCAATGTTTACATTTGATTTTTTCAGTTCGGCGTCATCTTCACAAAAGCCAAAATGTGTCCAAGCGACGGACACTGCGTTGCTCTTTGGTACGAGCTGCTCAAGTTGCTCAGTTGGCCTCAGTGTTTGAGTTCTCCTCCATGTGGCCTCCAGGTCGCGGACTGGATGGGGCGGAGTCACATGACTACACACCCAGTAGTACATTTTTAAGGTAACATCACATGAACACACACGGTGGGGAAGGTATTAACAAAATTCAAAAAATAAATGAATTACCGATGTGGGCAAAATAACGTCGGTAAGGATATCAGTTTTTAGTGCAGGCTACAGGAATATTTTCACCGCTTTACATTACAAGCGGTAGACCAATAACTCCTGTACTCTAAAGTGACTGCTTCTGTCAGTGGAGTCTGGTGACTTTGAGATAACAGCTTCAGTTCTCTGTCAGAAAGGGCTGAATAATGGAAAGGTAGAGCGGTGAAAATACTCTTAATATAGTGTACACTTTAACTGATATAGTTATTTTCAGTGGATGTTTTTTGTAGGAGGCTAAAAACTAACCAAATGAGGCAGCGTTTGCTCAGCGCCATTTCACTGTATGTACATGATACAGGGGGATTCGGTCTATAGAAATAACTTTGGCTTTGCTGATAGGAGAAATCTCTGACATGAGGAGTTTATCAATGAAAGTGCTGACGCAATGTGATAAATACTCCCAATGCGTCCAAAGGAAATCCATTTGAATTAAATCATATCACCCAAAAAAACTGTAGGCTGATCCCAACAAACTGTTCTGAACAAAGACAGACAAAAGAGCTTATTTACATCATGGCATAAAGTCACCAGCAAAGGCCAATCATTGTAATGTAAATGAATAACCTTTGTTACGCTCCCGGGGAGAGCGCTGATCTCTATCACTTCACCCCTTGTCTCATCATACAGTCACAATTCTCTGTTGTACCGTATAGCGCACTTGAGATCAATAGCAGGCGCCATGTGTGAATACATCTCAGTGGTTGTTTGATATTGTCACTAGGGAGCTGGGGGCTGCTTAAAGGCACGGAGGAGAGGGAAAATAAACTATTCCACCAGCATGACTAACACAATTCAATTTGTTCCAAAGTGTTACACATTCAATTTGAAAAAAAAAGGAGAAAATACCACGTCGTTTCAAGCCCAACATTTCAAATCAAAGTGATTTCTTCATCACAAGCGCAAGCGTTTTCTTAACAGATGAGAATTATTTCAATATTCTACCCTGAGCTGTAACATGAGTAATCAGATGTAGAAGCTAATGAAATCAGACTAATTTGTAAATTTAGTTCACAAACATCCATACCTTTTGCTATTTGCAGATGATGTTGTCGCCCTGGTTTAATCAGCCTGTGACCTCCCATGTGCAGATGAGCTGAAGGTCAAACAGTCAGAAAAAGGGGAGTGAGGGCAGGGAAAAGGTGGGCAGCTCAGTTCAGGTCAGCTCTTGAAAGTGACTGTTGAAATAAAGTAGGCTTTTTATTGTAGCAGAGAGGGAATGATACTGAGGGTTGTTTTCACTGTGGAGAAGAGGGCCCTCCAAATCAAATCTCTCAATTTACTGCTCAGTCTTCTTCCCGACCCCTTTACCTGTGGTCGCACGCTTTGGGTAGTGACCGAAAAAAAAAGAAATGTATCGCTGACACAAGCAGACCGAGATGAGACTCCTCTACAGGGTGGCCAGCCCTGCTCAACATGAGAAAGAGAGCAGTTCAGCAAAGTGAGAGGGCTCTGGTATCGAGCTGCTGTGCCTCTGCACTGACAGGAGCTCTAGCTGAGGTGGTTCAGGCTGTTCAGGCCCGACCACAGAGAAGATCCGAACACACGGGAGGGATTACTGATCCCTGGGGAAGAGCTAGAGGAAGAGAAGGGGGAAGGAACACCGAGGCTGCTCTGTCCACGCTGTTACCAATAAGAAAATAAGACCTGGGCTGCTCTGAAAAACCTTGATGGTCGGCAAATGTCTCATTGATAGAGCAAATGATATTTTTAGGACTGCAAGCTGTAACTCATTACTCACGTTAGGGCGACCACTGTCATTACTGATAAATAGGACTGTCACGATTTTGACTTTAAATCGAAAATCCATTTAAATAAGTTTTCGATTTTGATTACTGAATTAAAAGAAGGTTCAGCTTTCCCCCCGCCCATACCTGCTTTCATCCAGAGGAAAAAAAAATACAATTCAAAGTCGACACAGCGTAGCCTACCGATAGGCTGCAGCTGAACTCCTCCAGACACTCATGGCCACTGCTGGGGTCCCTTTTAGTTATGTAAACCACGAATGTGTCTTTGCCAGAAAAACTACAGTTTGTAGGCAATGCTAGTGAGGTGAAAATAAAAAGGGGATCTGGCGGCCTTTTGCAGGTGAGAAAACTTAAGCCGCTGTTGTAAAACGCCCTTCTGCCATCTAGTAGCTCTACTTTTTGTTCCCCACTGAAATAAGGTGAAATAAGTTACTGTTACCACGTTTTAAATAATGATTTCAATTTGCCTTTGTGTGGTTCATTCCCCCCCAAAATACGGCAGTTATATCACACTTGATACCTTGTGGCCTATCTTTTAAAGACGAATTTGAAAATGTAAATGACATTTGTCAAGGCATAAAACCAATGATCTGTTAAGTAAACTTAAGTATAGGATCTAAGGACTTCTTCCACATTTATTGCATTGCACACAATTAACAGATTATTAAAATGGTTGTAGATTAATTTTCTAATTAAAGACTACACTGTGTTGAAACAATTTCCAACAGTACCTTAAATTCTAGCAACATCCCTTCAAACAACAGCTGGAATTCGAACCCAGAAACTAAAATGCAGAGGCATGTGTTCAGTCATGACACCATTAGAAACATCAGCACATTTTACCACACCTCGAGTCTCACTGTGTGAAGTAAAAATCAACTGCTGAACACGCCGAAGCTTTGTTCTACAGCTCCAGAACTGGAGGGCAGGCCTGCGGTCCCGTGGGTTATCACCCACTGGCAACAGCATTCACTGAATGCAGAGATACGACTGCTTAGAGAGCAATGTGTGGGAGGCAGTGAAACAGGACAGAAGAAGAAGAAGAATGAGAGTGCGTGGAGCATTAGGGACATGTGACTTAATGTTTTCTTCTTGTGGGTAGAAGGTCAGAGAGACTCAGAGGCTCTGTTTGAGTGTTTCTTAGGCAGCACACTGCTGCCTTATTCCCCTTTTGTGCTGATGCAACATCATGGGAGTGCTACTAAAATAGATAGCAACAGTCCAGCTGAGACGAGGTTAACTCAATCAGACAGGCCGAGCTTCTTAACTCAGATCCCACTGGAAGTTTAGCTCCATCTCAACAGGACAGGATAGAACATGTTCTCAACATTACATACACCCTACATCAGTTTAATTATTTACAGACAGATGTCAGATCTTTTGAAGTGGGGTTGTACAATATAAGGTATTTATCCATAGTTGATGTATTATGTAAAGAAGATCGGGGCAGCACGCCCCCTGTGTGAAGAAGCAGGTGACTGGTGCTAAGCAAGGCACTGCTGTGAAGGGGTCCGCCTCAAAACATTTTCCAACATCAGTTGAAGTGTACGCAGTATTGAGAATATTTTCACTGCTTTACCTTGCCCTTTCTGGCACAGAGGCAGCGATGCTCTAGCCAAAGCCACCAGACTCCATTGACTAAAACAGTCATTTTAGCTCGCTGAACACAAGAGCTGCTGGTCTACCGCCAGAGACCACTGACAAACTGAGATGGCCCACTTTAGATTATAGATTGTAAAAATAATGGATTTAGCCACTGTGACATCATCCATTGGTTTGTGGACTCCTGTTTTGAAGACTCATGTTCAGCAACTCGGCCATCGATATTTTGGGTTTTTGGAGCCAGAAGTGACAATACTAGGGTGAGAGGCTGGAGCCGAGGAGGAGTGAGGGGTGGATCTGAAGCCGAAGACTCTATCAGCAGACAGCCTGTTATTCAAAGCAGCCTGCCCTTAATTATGTGTAACTTTAAGCCTTAATAAAATGTAAATGAGTGAGCTATATAAAAATTTTAAAAAAGTACAATTATCAGGAATGTTAAAATTAGCGATAGAGACCAAAACTGTTTTTGTACCAGGCTGTAAACATGTTTATTTCTGCTGTAAAGTTGGTCATTTTAGCATGCTTGAGGCTGGCGCCAGAAGCCACTCACTCCCCAT
>JAPZEB010000010.1:6890189-6900690 GCA_029783705.1 Chaetodon striatus
TGTCCTGTTGCCTACAATACAGCACTTATTCTCTCACGTATGTCCCCCACTGACTCATGAACACCCGTTCTGTCTTCGGTGAAACTGCTTATGATGTTTTTGCTCCCTCGTCTTGATGTCAGCTACAGAGTCACCTTAAACTAGACTCTAATATAAGCATGGGAGATTTTAAAAACAGTATTAAGGACTTTTTGACCACTGAACATGTCCATTACTGAGTGCTGCTAATTTCAGTTGTTTGTTTGTTTGAGGTCTGTTGGTTTTTTTATTTGAGAAAAGGACTCCCTTTATAGGATATTCTGAATCTCAATGGGACTATTGCTGGATGAATATAGGTCAAATTAAAAATAAATAAATAGATAGATATAAATGATATAAGGTGTCAGGTGTGAGCATTGATAAATGAAACAGAAGACATTTCTTTGGCTGATATCTGATCCAAGCTAGCTGTGGGAATTATTTACAGAATAAAAAAACAAGGAGGATCAATTTATTTTCACAGTGTTGGATTCCTCAGTTTCATATGATCCGTCTTTTATTCAGTAAAGAGGAGCAGCATTCGTTTTCACCTGTGTTTTTGATATGTGGTGGATGCAGCTAATTGCTATTCATGTTTCCAGCTTGCAGTGCTTCAGCAGCCGCTGCCAGGGCCTTTGATCCTGGCCCATTATGAAATGACTTCCTGCAAGGAGTTTGTCATTTCACCAAAGGTAACTGTATCGACCACAACAGCAAAATATGGCAACAATTTTCTGGCAGTATTTCAGTCATCTAAAGCGCATTACTCCTGTAATTTAATCAGAACTGACCTTCCTTTTAACACTGTAACAGAGCTTAAAAATATCAAAACAGCAATGTGAAAACAAACTAAGTGCAGGCAGGTACAGAGAACCACGAGTATGAGCAACCAATATATCACTCTCTAAAATACCACTTAAAGAGCAAGATAAAACCACTGATAATGAGAGTATGACGTGTTGTTTTAAGGAAAAACAATGATCCATACTGCAGCTCCAACACAAACTTGCACCCAGAGCTGAGTAAAAACATAATGTTATTTCTCAGACTGCTGCTAAACTGCAGAAATCAATGCAGACTTTTTTTTTACAGCTCTGAAGAGCCACTGGTCCTCCCTTTATTATCATTACTTGCTGCAGAATAAGTAATGGTTAGCAAAATGTAAATAACAGGGCACTTAATATATTTTTTTGGCTCTACTCGCGAGCTCAAAGAGCCAGCAAATACAATACAAACGTCCCGAAACAACAACGCTTTTTCCTATTTCATCACAGGCAAATATTTCTTTCAGATTGCTGCCCATTGGGAGGCGTTTCAGCGGCACACTCAAGCTGATGCTGCAAATTACATGTGACAGAAGCAATTTGGGGATATTTTCTCACACACAAACTGCAGTAAGTGTTATGAATTAGATTAAGCGGGGGAATATTGAAAGTCTGATACTTCCTCTGCCAACTCAGCAGCTTTAATTGATAATGCAATTTTATTTTATTCTCCTTTCCCTTCCTTTTGGGGAGTGTATGCTGATTATTATTTTTGCCCATATCTAAAACAGCTGCACTAGATAAGTGAATGCCAGGAAAGCGTCTGTGTGCGGCTGCACATTTATGCATGAAGAAAACACTCCTGAGATATTGAACATTTCAATGCAAATGCAGACACAACAATGAACATGCACCTGCTCTGTATGTATTTAATTGAGTCCCTCCTACCTCTCTGAGGCAGCCCATGAAATTGTTGCTAACTGGAGATCCTGGCAGGTCCGCAGTGCTGGGGCTCCCACCCACGTAGAAGAAATCATCGGAGCCCAGCATGGTGTAGTCTTCCTGGGTGTAGCCAGTGGTGGTGAGGATCCCATCAACGGAGATTGTCACCTGTCGAGGGGTAACACATAGCCAAAGCCGAGCCATTACACTCTGGGATTCGATCCCGTGCTGTGTATAAAACACACGTCCTTCCTTGGTCTGCATTCGAAACGAGCTATTTGAACTTTCTTTACACTGTAGGTTGCTTTCTCATTGAACCTTTCTTTTTTTACAGAAGGGTTGGGTACCTTGAAGCGATTGTTTTGGACCAGACAGCGTTTGGATTTTGTTAATGGAATTTTTGCCATAGGATTCACAGGACAGGTAAAGAAAATATGGCAGAGGCATATTTTCTTTATCTTTGATGGGGGTAAGAGAATGGATCATAGGTTTGGTTCTGAAACTTCAGGTTGGGGGGAGGGTTAGTACAATGTTCAAACCAAGGACAAATTGATCGCACTTGTCTTAGGTTTCGGGATTTATCTGGTAACTGCAGACACACACATATACTGTACACACGTATGTGAGCACACACACACACGCACGCGCGCAATCGTACATACATTCAGTCTCGCACCATCAGTCACATTCTCCCCTCTCTTGCAGACATTAACATCTACATATCCACGCACATGCAAAACAAAGGGAGGCTTTTCACACCACATCAATGTGCAAACCAAGGTCATCACTGTTAGAAGGCAAATTAACCACATTTAATTGGACATGTAAGGGAGTAAGTGGATCAATGGTGCCATACAAAGCTGGAGCAGGCCACACAGGTGCAGAAGGCTCATGCACGATCAAGACCAGAGCCCATATTCAAACACACTCTCAGAATAGCTGATCTCTGATCAGGTTTAGCTCAGGTGTCATGGCTGTATTTTCAATGTCACAGGACCAGACCGATAATCCTAGATCAGTATGCTTATTCTTAGAAATGTTATGCATATGAGCCCGGAGGTAAGGGTGATCAAGGTTAGCCACAACACACAAACACCACTTTCACCAGCATGCTACAAAAACACACAGGGAGGGCAGAGTGAGTGATACGGTGACAGGTGGAAGGTGAGTGAATTAGAGTGTTAGTGGTTATTTGGGTGACAGGGTTGAGGTTATATGACTTTGGGAGGTGAGAGGTCGATGAGGTGTGGGCATGCCATGCGCCATAGTGAGTTGGAAACAACTGTCAGAGCTCCCGCAATGAAGGTTAAGGGTTGCCATTTTTTGGTCTCTTTTAGGGCCCGGTGTCGAGGTCACCATCTTTGGGATTGTGGCAAGCTTCTGTCAGTTCTGGACGACAGTCCTCACAAAAAATGGGGACTTTTTGTGTGAAAAAAAATAAAATAAAAAGTAAGTTGCCTTGACAAAAGGCAAAGAATTCAATTTTTTACTTGTTGGAAATCTGCAGTAATGTGGAAGAAACAAAGAGAAAAAAGTAAAAGCCAAAGTGAAAAAAAAACAGGATGGGGGATTGTGGGGTAAAGAAGGAGGTTGTTGGCAGGTCAGGGAGGAAATTGAGAAGAAGCGAAGAAAGAATTGCCTGGTAATACAAACCCATCTCCTCATTTTTTGATAAGAGTGTCTAGGATGGAACTCAAAGAGAACGAATAAAAGAAGAGAGGGGGAGGGGACACACGGCAAACCCAAAAAAAAGACAATAAGAATGATATCTACCAGACAATGTAGTTTGTTTACCATAGCGTGTCCAATGCCTGATTGCTTTCCAGAAAAAGGGGAAGAAAGGAAATCAAAAGAATAGTGAACAAAAAAGGTTGTTAATAAGGATGGACAGAAAACAAAAACCAAAAGCAACGATGAAGAATTAGGATGTTAGTTAGTACATTAGTTGGTTAGATATTGGTTAGTAGTAAAAAAATGACTTTAATCATGAATGAGTTAGTGTTGTGGTGAAAAAACGCTACATGATTTGTCAGAGATTCGCTGCAGTAATAAAGTGCCAGCCTGCCATCCTAGCCAAATTTTCTACACCAGAGTCCTGCAAGAAAAGAAGACACAGAGAGGTAAGACGTGGGACTTTCAGATAAAAATTTGTGTAGGATGGCTTCAACTCCAACAAAACTTGTAGTGTTTTTTTTCACCCTTAGTCTAACAAAGAGTTCCTTTCAAAGCGGAAAGAAAATGATTGTGAAAGAAAGACAGATCTTGAAGTAGAAAGCAGGCAAGCAGCCCTTGGCTCTTAGCTTCTAACCTACTAAACTGTGTGTTATCCTGTTGGGATTTTCAGCTACACCTATTTACTAACCTGTAGGGCAAAAGCTTACTGTCAGGGAGGGTCAGGAAATCGGCACTTACTTGTCGTGCTGCTCTGAAAGCAACACTAAATGCTGTCTCACCTTGCAGACAAACTAAAGGTCGACAAAGGCACTGAACAACTCCACAATTTGCAGCTAGCACTACCTCCATACAGCACCGGCTCTCATTATTCTGTTACTCCCTTCCTACAGCATCCTGCAGACAGCACTGCTTCATACCAGCTCCACCCGACTGTAATACAAGCTAATTTTAAATCACATTAAGAAAATGGTAAACAATATCTGTCAAGTAACAAATTCTGCTTATGTACAACAGATGCACATCTTTGATGGAAATGTATTTCTGTCTTTAAAAAGCATCCTGATCATCCGAGCTATAAATACTGCATTAATGGACGGCTCAAAGGCAAACACACTCTGCCTGGCTTTAAAGTGAAAGTCTATATTCTCCACAAGCATAAAAAAACAGCTTCTGAAAGCAAGGAGATAGCGACAGCGCCTGATGGAAGTGTCAGCTTAGGGGAGAGTGAAGCAAAATAGAATTATCAGATAACTTTAATTTGAGGACACAGGGAACTCGAGTTCAATAAGCCGATAAACAGGAGAAAAGAAAACACCTAGCATAATGGTACTCCGACTAAGCTATCAATCACCTGCTTCGCCCTGTTTATAACTGTTCATTTTGTAGGAGAGAAGTTGAACGATGGAATTAAATTAAAAGAATTCATGTGATTGTAAAGACAACCAAAAGTATGACATCTATCTCAGTAATGTTTCTGAACTGTGGCGATGGAATGACAACCAATCAGAACAAGGTGACATTCTTAACGCCAGCTCTCTCTCAAAGCTCTTGGAAGCAGGTAATCTAAAGCGGAAAAAAAAAATTCCACCTGTCTCCAAACTCCGTCCATCACTGCTACCCCCGATTACCTGTCTCAGGTTGCGTGTCACTTTGATGTCGTGCCAGGCGTTGTCATTGAATTTTCCATTGACCGGCTCCACAATGGCCTCAAAGGCCCCGGAGCCCAGATTGATGACCAGGGAGACGGCCCCATCTTTTAGCGCCAGGTTGACATAGTCTGCGGATTTCCCCGTGTGGAGGAGGAGGCCGTTGCGTTGCCAGGTCTTGAAGGACAGTGTGATCTCATCGCTGCTGCTCTGGATGGGGTTCTGTGACAGGTCGTAGCAGAAGTACTCCGAGCCACGGAAGGTGGCCACGTTCTCCTCCCTCGCTGAAACGACAAGGGAAGAAATGAAATGTTACTTTTAGGAGTGATATTCCTTTTCATAACAGTCAGAGAAGGTTGGCGACAGGGATGGACAATTGGGCATCAGTTCTTGTTCAACATACAGTTGCATTTTTGTGTATGCTTTATAACATATATACTTTACATTTCAACAACGCTGTGGTTAACTTGTGGTTATGTTTACGCACAAAAAACACTTAGCTAAAGATTACGTTTTGGCTTAAAATACCAGCTTGGGGGACACAATCCCAGCAGGAAATGCAGCAATGTCTCTGTAAAAACATTCACTTTTGGAGCCACCATCCACGCTGGAAAACTAGCAACAGGACGCTAAAATACAACCAATTTTGTTGTTTGTTGGTCTTGAACAGTGATCTTTGCTTAGCAGGCATCTTGCCTCTGTGTAACATCATCCACCTCCCTCCTAATAACACATATGTCACGTTCGCATTCATAATATTTAGTGTTTTCAATCAGACATCACTCAATCTAACATTACAAGCAGAAATGTAATATTAAACTTGTGTATCACAGCCAAGCCGCAACTTCTGGGGCTGAAAAATGAGGTCTATGCAATGTGCCAAAAACTGCAGTTCTACTAATGGCCACTAGAGGCTGCTTCCAAGAGTGAGTTAATCCCCATAGACCCCCATTTTAAAATGTGCAACTTTACAGCAGAAATAAACATGTTTACAGCCTGGCACAAAAAAACAATCTTTGTCTCTATAGCTAATTTCCCCGTTCGTGACAACTGTACAGGGGCTGAGTTTTTATATAACTCACTCGTTACGTTACATTTAATGCCTCTGAGTAATGAATGGGGAGAACTAGTTTGGACGCGTGGCAACAACAATAAACCAATGTCCAATTCATCAGGTTTCTTTAAGTGCGGTGACCCATTTGTTTTGACATGTGCTCGCCTTCACACAGGTAAAACATTGTCTGTCCATAATTCATCTTCGGTAGGTTTCCACACAACACGTTCAGAGTCCATCTCAGGTTAGTGTCCATTCAACAGTTTAGTGTCCAAGTTTCCATTCATCAGTTTTAGTTTCACGCTACAAACTCTTCATGCTGCCACACAAAAATCTGTTTGCTTAACCTGTCACACACCTGCTGCTCATCACCTGTCCCTTACCTATATTACTTCCTGCTCTAGTGCACCACCCTGTGTACAAACAACAAAACTGCATCTATGTAGATGTAGTCACCATTAGTTCAACATCAATCAAAACAAATGCAAAGAATGTTATTTTGGCCCCGACTGTAATTAAGGCTTAAAGTCGCGTATAGTTAAGGGCGTGGCCACTTAGAGTGACAGCGGGCGCTATCTCTTGACAATTTGCTAGCACAGTGACAATGTTGGTTAGGTAACCTTACTATGGCGTAACCCCAGATTCACAGAGTAGCTGTAGCTGCCACTATTTCAGTGTGTTTGAGTTCATGAATGTTCACTGTAAGGTTCTGGTCACCTAAAAAATTCTTGTTCAGCTTTTTCTAGTAAATACATTTTGTTTTCAAAGGCTTTAAGACTGTTTTTCGCGATCAGAACTTAACATTGACAAAAGAATTTTTAAAATCGATAGTAGCACCAAAGTACTAACCAAGCTAGCAGCTACAGTTAGCTTTAGTAAAACCCTGTCATCCAAATATGGTCACTTCTGGCTCCAAAAATTCAAGGCTTCAAAATGGGAGTCCATAAACCAATGGGAGATGTCACGATGACTACATCTGTTATTTTTTGCATTCTATGATCATAGCTGATCTCTACAATGACAGAGAACAAGGCGTACCCTAATTCCTACCCACATTTTTGCTTGGGTGTTCATTTAGGACGATGCTCTTACTTTAAATTTTCTTTTTTTTTTTGGCAAGTACGTGATGATAATTTAATGCCAGCACTCCAATATGGAAATCATTTTAAATGCCCATCCCTAGTGAGTGATACATTTTCAGTGTTGAAATTCAGCACCTGAGCTTGCTATGATTCACCACATATCCTCCTGAGTTATGTGCGCCATGACAACTACAGCCAAACAGTCATTATCACATTCATTACCACATTTATTGCGATGTTTAAAACATGAAACAAGCCCAGCGTCCGTGTTGGTCCCAGCATCAATCACGATGCAGCCTCAGTAAATATGAGAACCACTGTGATGCTGCAGAGAAGGGTGCATCAAGCAAACACACTCACGCACACACAATGCACCGCTCACCATAATTACAGCTATGATAATCCCATCATTCAGTTCAGATCATAAAATCCTATCTGTACGACCGCGGGTTTAGGTTTCGTATACAGCCTCTAGACAGACAGACTACTTATGATGGAACACTATTCCCCGCTAATGGTGCGCATAAATCAAACTTAGCCTGATTTTACAGTTTTAGATCACTCCGCTGTTGCAAAGTGACTTCCTGAGCCCATTTTTTAGATCGACACTGAGAGTAAGGTGAGACAGCTCCAGACAGAAAGTGAGGGGGGCGCGGGGATGGATGGAAGGACTGAGAGAGCAAAAATAAAATTGCTGGTCTGAGAGAAAGAGAAGACTCTACAAGAAAGAAAGAGTGGATCAGAGGAGTAGTGTGTCCTTATGATCTGTGATGAAATAATTGACACTTCTCCTGCTGCCTCTTGAAAGGTGAGTTGACACTCTGTGGTCAGCTTGGGTCTGGGTGAATCTATTAGAGACAAGGTCAGACTGTCAATTTTTTATACAGCATGTTAAGTTGGATACCACTGCACCACTGACTCTGACTCAAGGGTAGGACTAGAAGATTCAGCACCTTTCAGAAATCGCAACCTTCAGAGAAAATCCCTGCCAACATACCAAACCAACTAACTCCTATGGTACTTAGTTACAGTAACTATGTCATTACCAGCCAACAATACAATTTTCAGCGTCACAGTTAATTTCCTCTGCGTCCGGCATTTTCTTTTGTGCGCTCCCAGAGAAGTCATGAGGGCCACAAGTGAAAGGAGAGAAAGCAGGAGAGCGAGAAAGCCTACGAGCTGCGGGCTGTAAAGCCTCAGTTTGTTGTTTTCGATCAGGCTATATGTAAACATGAGGGAGCAGTGTTGTGGAGCCGGAACAAAGATGCAGAAGGAGAGGGGGGGAAAAAAATCGAGAATGAGAATATTGAGAGTGAAACAAAAAGGAAAGTGGAGTGGGGCTGTGGGATGATGGGGTGCTGATTCCGGTCATGGAGAAATTCTCCCCTTGGCGTCAAACTCATGTCTCTGCACAGCACAGAGACAAGAGGAAATAGTATGGGAGGCAACAAAGGCCCTGTGAAAGCCCTTATCCATGTGCCAGGGGAATAAATAGAAACCCATTATTACCACTGAGACAGCGCAGTGCAGAGAGGCAGCAGAGTATACATTGGAGAATCAAAAAAAAAACCCTCCATCTCTGCTGATTTCATGCATCTAATGTAAGAAATTGCACAGGCTTTCACCGCATGAGAAGCATGTAGATTGTACAACATTGTTCCTGCACAATTGTCATCAAATGCAAAATGACTGTGCTGTGAATACTAAAGACAAGCAGTAAGTGGCAAGTCAGTCCCACCAATCCTGCCATTGTGACTCTCTTTATAGCTATATATATATAAAGCATCCATTACATTGTCACCAGTGTCTTTAAAATAGGTCTCTGGATACTTGCTCCAATTGGCTTTATTGCACATCTGGATGAGTATGGGCCAAAACCCTCTGGGGCCCCCAGGCTAGAGAGAGCCCTTGAAACAATTGGCACTGTAACCACGTTCTATAAAAATCATAGATGCTGCGCTGACACTGGTGGGCCCTCTGTCACATCTTGCCTGGAGGCCCCTTACATATGCCTGATAGCAGGCAAATATGGAGAGAAGAATGACTGCCCTAGTGGTTCATGAAATTCATTTATTTTACTTTTCCTTAGAAATGAGAAATAACACAAATTACATATGTGAAGTCATTTAAGCTTGTTTATTGAACAAACAGACGGATGAAGGAATTGAAAAGCTAAAAATGCCACAAAGGAAGTTCCTTCTGCCAAATAGCTAAAATCTCTATGAAGGTGTGCAGCACTGTAATCCTTCAGATCCACTGCAGACACCTGATCTTCTCTGCTCTCACCTGATCTAAGGTAGAAAGGTTATCGTCATGGCAACTCCGCTCACTTATCTTGCATACTCTAAAAAGGTTGTCTGCTATAAAAGGCACAGACCTATCCAATTCCCTCTCCGTTAGCTCCTCTAAATTTATGCAAATTTGTGCCTTTTCATTTATTTTCACAAATATTAATTGTGTTTTTTTTTTTTTTAATATTAAAGTACAATTATAACATATGACTACGAGTCACTCATTGGGATAGGGCAATGGTCAAGTCACCATTCTGTGAACTCTCCCCCTGCCGACTCTGCTATCTGGTCGGTCGAGGTTTTCAAATGTCGGAGTGAACATTGAGGAAAAGGTAGAGAAGATTAGCAGAGGCTGCAACCACACAGACAAGCAGGATCTTCTCTGTGTGTGTCCATCTCAACACCAGAGGAAAAACAGAACATAAACATGGAGGGATTAAACACTGGCTGCAAGACCGGCTACATAGATCTCCTCTGCCAAGCATGTACAGGCGCTGGATAACAAACTGGACGTCGTCCATGTCCGCATCAGTTTCTAGCAGGATATCAGGAACTGTAATGTCCTTAGTTTCACCTAAACTTAGCTAAATCCTAGAATACCAGACAGCCTCATTCAACAAGGTGACTCTTTGTCTACACACGAGTTAGGGATGCAACGGTTCTCGGTAAAATATTGAACCGTAAAATATTGAATACGCCCTTATGGACAGCGGGTTTTCGGTTTTGTAGTTAATTTTGCATTGATGCTTTACAGGCCACTGTGTGTGTGTGTGTGTATGTGTGTGCCTGTCCACAGGCCGAGCCCATGGACGTGTAGAGAACGGCCAAGTCAGCCTGCTGCACAAAAGCCCTCCCCGCGAGTTAATGTCCAATCACTGTTGTGGCTCCGCCCACTCACCACCTCACATTGTTGTAACTGGTGCCGGTGAAAGTGACGCTCGCCTCACACAGAAAAGAAGCGGAAAAAAACGAACAGATAGAGCCATGGCAAGCAAAAAGCGGAGGAGAGAGATACTGAAGTTTGAAGAAG
>JAPZEB010000010.1:6900790-6913426 GCA_029783705.1 Chaetodon striatus
CCTTCAACTCAAACCACCAAAATATATCATTTCATCATTACATTCATATCATAAACATGCAGGTGACTCGTTGATAAATGGCACTAAATGAAAAATTCTCAGTTGGTGGCAGCCCTGATTCTTTGCCATTGAGATTTCAAGTGGCGTTCATTAGACTGCTCTGTTGTTATCGAGCTAAACTAAGTGCTGCTGTGTTATTTCCCAGTCGGCCAGTCCAGTGAGATGACCCTTACATCTCTGACAGGCATATTTATAGACAAAAAAAAAGAAAGAAAAAGAAATAAAAAAGAATCCAAGGCCATCAACCTGCAGAATTACAAAAAAAGTTGTGACCTTTAAGGAGGACCCAGCTTGTCTTCCACTTCTCAACACAATCTGTAATATCTACAGTAGATTTTGCTTCTTTATCCTGAAACATGAACAGCCCCATCACTTCTGACCTTGTTTACTTTAATCTGTCCGGTGGCATGGCCCGAGAGAGAAAATCCTTCAAGGACGGCCCAAGAGTATTTTCTGCCATAATCTTTCTGAAATATGGTCTGAAATTAAATGTTTTCCTCCATTCAGACGTTGATGTACATGCGACCTGATAACGGAGAGAAAGAACTGAACATAATGAAGGTTTTTAACCTCCACCCTCTTTTGTTCAGCAATATAATGGCTCTTTTAATTCCTCTTTTAAGGCCTGTCAAGATAATTTAGTATTTAGATCTCAAAAAATCCCCCCCTCTCCGTCTCCATTGGGTAGAACCCTCTGGTCGGTTGAAAGCAGAATCGCACTTGGAGAAAGTTTTTGCCTTCAGTCATGGAGAAGAAAAGGATTGTAATGTTCTCTATTCACATGATAAGCCGCTGAAGTTGGACTGTATCTGCGCAGCACAGTGAGTCATCCCCAGTGTTATGAGCCTTTGGCGGGCGACCTGGGAGGCCCTCTTCCTGCATCACTTTTCTGTCTGGCATGTGAAGCTAGTTCCAAATCCAGTCTTTGCACCGAACATGTTTGAAAGGTAACGCGTGGACCTTGAATCTTCACCAGCCGCCCTGCAGCAAGCTTCATGGAAGAGTGAGAATGTCTAAATAGCTTAAAATAAGGCACAATATCCTGGAGGTGTCAACACTCACACAGAGACAGAAGGATACTGTTATCAAATGTAGAAGAAAGCCATCCTGATTCTTTTGAGCCGCAAAAAGGTACCCAGAATATTTTCAAAAGCCTCAGGGACAAATTAGCTCACAGTATCATACCTGTGCAGCATTTTTAAACTTGAATTGTTTGATTGAAGACATTAGTATTCGCACTTGAGTGAAAAGCTGTGTTTATTTTGTCCCTGAAATGAAACCTTACTTCCATCGGGGAGACCTAATCCTCATTGTTAGATTGGATTGCTGAGGTCATTGTTTGATAAAAACCCGGTCGTTTAGAATTCAGGTGATGTGGTTAAACGTGATTTGGCTGTAATAAAATGAGAACAGAAGAGATTGACTCCATCCAAAGAGTGATGCGACCATTTATCACTTTAATGCGGTGTTGAGAGGTAATCTTGTGCACCGATACCTCCAATACACCAATACTGAGACAGCTGGTTTGGAAAGAAAGACGATACTGTGGGTTACAGACCTCTCTGTTCCAAGTGCCGGGATGGAGCTTTGAAGTATAAATAACAAAACCAACTCATTGAATTAGATTTGAATAAATGAATGAAGTAAATAAATGAAGTTCGACACCACACAAACGTTAGGAACAGAGAGAACATTGTGTTCAGAATCAATGTCTCAGGTTATGACTAATTAATTTCCTTTTAAAACATTTTTCACACTTTTTTAAAATAATTTTTGTCTCTGCAACTGAAGAAAAGTTTGATCCCCATCAGTGCCCATACTGCTACATCTCTGTAAAGCCCAGTTCAGACCAAATGTTTGCAACGAGACAAGTTGAAAGATCAATGTACTTGCAATGCCTCGTTCTGCAACGTTCTAAAAACCTGCTGGTTAGTCTGTTGATTATTTTTACTGATTATTAGTGTACAGCTGTTACTCAGTGTGATCAGTATCCGGATATGTGATCAGGATAATTATCGGGTCATCGACATGCTTGGAGGAGTTGAGAGACTGAAGTTTGAAGAAGCACCGGCTTCATACAAATCTCCGGTGTGCGATCATTTCGGTTTCGCTGTTGAATTCAACGACGAGGAAGTGAAAACAGTTAACAGAAATGTCACCGTCTGCAAACGTTGCTTGAAACATAGTAGTGTATACTGTACGAGTTGTCAAGGTTAAGAGGCTGTTAACTTAAATGAATTACAGCATGTTTGCATTTGGAAAAGTGTTATTCAGTACACCAGTGATACTGGAATTTGTTTACTGCGAAACGTAGTTTTTGCTGACAAGCAAAATAAAGAGATAATTTCGGGGAAAAAATTGTTCTCTTTACGTACAAAAAACGTACCGAAACCGAACTGTGGGCTACTTGTACCATTGCACCCCTGATACGAATGTGGAAACATTCAAATACGATTTCAGTCCTGCTCACCTAATCTGGAGTTACTGTCAATCAAATACAGACTGCACTTTCTCCCAGGGGCATTTATATGATACATTATTACGACGGTCTACATTCTGAGCCAGTATGCGAGTACTGAGGCTGCCCCGTCGATCTTTGCCAAGACCTAAACTGCTAACAGAAAATTAACACAGATGCTGCGCTCACTGTTGCTGGAAACTTAAATCAGGCTAACCTTAAGAAGGTCTGACTTCCATCAACATACTGAATGTGTCATAAGGGAAATAAACACTCTGGATCACTGCTATAAGCCGTTCAAAAATGGCTACTGAGCAGAATCCATACCCAAGTTCAGGAAGAGTGACCATGCGGCCATCTTGCTGAGGTCAAAGTACACAAACAAATCATGACACATGTCCCCAGTGACACGAGAGGTCAAGCCAATCAGAAGCCGTCCTCCAGTCTGCACATGATGCAGTCTGAGGCACACTCCAAGACACGACTGTTAAAGTCACCGACGACATGATGGATTAGCCGAGTCTGTGCTGGATTTGATTTGTAAAACAACCGAAGCAGCTATAGGCAAAACTATAGTGAAATCGTTCCAAAACTGGAACCCATTGATTACCAGAACCATCTGGGACGCCATAAACACACACACTGCAGCCTAAAAAATGGGGCTACCATCTGGAAACATGGACAATTATAAAGCATCAGCCTGAAATGTAAGATGAACAATAAAGGAGGCAGAAAGGGACTATAGGAAGAAAGTTGGTCTACTATTCCACTAAGGTGATCCCAGAGGCACATGACGAGGTCTACCAACTATGACCCAAGAAATATAACAGTACATTTGGGTCAACATGCAACAGACACTGCTCTACTCTGTCCAAAGGATATTTAAACCAGGCGCTGGAAAAATAAGGCGAGGTGAATCATTTAGGACCCCAACCTCCCAGATAATGGCCTTTTCTCCCTGCTGGGGTCGGGAATTCGGTACTGGATACACTGAGCAGCACTGAGGGGCTCAGGAAGAGCTACTATCCTCAAGCCACAAGGGTCCTCCATGAGGTCACTTCATCATGTTTATGACCAAATGGTCATAAAAACTTACGACCATTACCCTCAGCTGTACTTTGTGTTTAGCGCTGGAAAATGCTTAGTTAATGCAAAGATGATGAAAATAATAAAAATTAAATTGGATGTTAACATTGTCATTGTGAATGTGTTAGCATGTCGATGCTAGTGGTTTTGTTCTGATGACTGTTAGTTCGTTTTTTACTAACAGGCCCTAAAATCAGTGCAACATTAAGGAGCTAACAAAATATTTTGTCTTCTTGAAGATCAATACATTCATACATTCCATATTTTCATTATAACAAAAAAAACCTAGCTTCCCTATTTCCTGTATAGCCTGCAAAGTCCAATTTCATGTCTAATCATTTATCATATATTATATTTTGCCACTAAATAATAAAACTAAAGGAAGAGGCTATCAGTCTATAGGATGTTTGACTCTATATGTGTATTAATTATAATGATGTAATTACTAAGTTGCTGTGGAGCTGTAAAGACTATCAATAAAACATTCTTGCTATGAATAATAGAGAGGGCAAATTGATATAATGTAATATTTGTGCACCTCAGCAATATTAAACCCGTGGTAAGTGTATACGGATCCATAAAAACCAGGGGAAATGTATTGCCTGTTGAGACATGTTCTGTGCAGATCTGTGGCTTTCAAATCGATCATATTGCAGGGTCATTTTCCCTTATTTTCGCCATAGTCATCAATATTCCATTTGCGCGCTGCCTGGCCCATGCACTGGGGGCTGGGGTTCGATTTCAAAATCCACTGGAAGCAATTAGCTCCTTCATTACCATCTCCCATTCTCTTCCGCTCCCCCTCGCCATACACACCCATGCTGCCCGAGCTTGGTCTCCAGTCTGACCCCAAGAGCCTTTGAACAGGGAGGGACTGTCACCTTACAGAGCTCCGGTCCACAACCTTCAACCTCCCTAAGAACACCACGGGATATCACATTGTCCCTGAACGCTGGGAGGCAAAAGATTTACAGCATGTGAAGGGAAATCAGATGTGTTTAATGATAGGATTAGAGACAGGATGCATTGTGATTATTGTGGCAAAATACCGACTTTAGTTGGAGATGCTGCAGCTGTACGGCTGCCAAGCCCATAAGCTCACTGCACATGAGTGCTAGCTGGGCAACTAACACTAGTCCAAAGGAGACTTTCTCTCTGGTGAAGTGAACTCAATCTGTGCTGACATCCAACACATCAACTGCATGTTTGCACTACATTTGCAGATAAACAAGCCCTGAAGTTCCAGACCTAAACATAGAAAGCTAAGTTCTGCTTTTAGCTATTGTTGTCTGTGTGACACCCTCAGCAACCAAAGTGATTCAAGGTTGCGGTGTCATCCCACACAATGCATTTAACTGAATCTGAAAACCCGCGCCTCATCTCACCCTTTCTCTCTGGCTCTCTGTCATATCCATTCTCTTTTCCTCCGTCCCCACAGTGAGAAATTAGCATCGTTTGCTAATAACGGTTAAAAGCAGCACGGTTAGCCTGACGCAGCCAAACGTGAACAATGTGCTTCACTGCTTCCCGACATGAGGCTAACACTAACCATGCAACTTTGCGGCTTAAAGCTCAATGGTGAGCCATCACATGTCAAATAAATTTGGAGCATCATGGGTGATGTCTCTCTTCAAAGGCAGGCGGCACTGTCAGACAGGCTTATGTTGGAGGGAGATTTGGTAGAATATATTGCACGGTAATATTTAACTGGCCAATTACTACCACTGTACTGTAGCAACAATTAAAGTCAATCCAGGATACGAGAGGAGGAACGATAGCGGGGAGAAAGCTGTGTGTGTGTGAGGTTCCTCCGGGATTTATTTTCCAGTCAAAACCTACACAAACTGCACCGAATGTGTCCTCTTCATGTCAACTTTCAAGATGTCACATGACATATCTGAGAGGTTGAAGTGAATTGTCACCCTGACACTTCTTTTCTCATCTCGTGTTTCTCGTAACCTTGTGAAGCCGCGGCGGACAACCTGTCTGAGACTGTCTTTTACGTCTGCACGCACACACTGAGGAGGGAAGAGTGACAAAGAGAGAGACAAAATAGAGAGATAAACATAAACAGAAGTGACACAAAGGAAGCAGAAGAGTCTGGAACAAAAGAAAGCGAGAGATGGAAGCGGCGATGACAAAGGGAAAAAAGAGAAACAAAAGAGACGGGAGGGGGAAAAAAAGCAGAGAGTTTGGGGAGACGGAGAGGCGGCGAGAGCCGGAACAGGAGAATGAGAGTGGCAGATGGAGGGAAAGAGAGACAGAGGCACTTCCAGCGGCTCTCCAGAGAAACGAGGTGACACTGTGTGTTAAGACTAGCAGTGAAGAGCCGTCCCTGTGGCTCGTGATTCTACCATTGATAAACCTTATTACTGCACCTGATAACACAGCACACCCATCAAATCCCACTCTCCCTTTCTCCCCCCTTCACCTCCCTCAAAGCACACAAATACCACCACAAATCCAACACTCCCTCACAGCTTTACAGTCAGAGGCTTTCTGCAATAGTCAATTCCCCAGTGAAAGGCTTTTTAAATTAGTATCTAAGAATTGTGATTTCAAAGATTCTTGAAAGACCTCCTGCTGAAAAAAACATTGCATTTAGAGTTCAGAAAGCATCATTACTTATAGTACATGCTCATCTTATTGCAATATTTACAAAGTACATAAATAAAGTAAACCCATCTCAACTTCAAAAATGTTCAAGCAGAACTGGAAACTGCTGCAGAGAGAAATGAGGCGGACTTAGAAGAATACCGCATCTTGACTGCGACAGAGATGACTCATTATGGTAGACAGGCTAGTATTGTACATGGAGGAGAAGCAGGGTGGTCAGCTCCCACACTATATGACACACCATCAACAACACTGTGATTATCCTCAGTGGACTGGTAATTTTATTAATAGACCTGCACAGAGAGCAGGTCAGCGGCTTGCCTTTGTGTTTCAGTGGTCTTATTGGCCTGTGATGTGTGTGAGCTAAACCCAGTGAACTTGTCGGAGAGACTCGGGGGAGAGCAGGGTGATGTCTGTGTTTTTAGCCACTTAATTTGTGCTGCTCCAGGGATGGCATAGTCGTCCGTCAGTCTGGCACTTTGGACCTGAGTGAAATATTTAGACAGCTCCTGTAAACGATGGATTCCCATGAAATTTAGTGCAGAGGATGAGTTCCAATAATTTTGATTGTACCTTGAGTTTTCCTCCAGTGCCGACCGTACTGCCATAACAAGGCTGTAGCCCTGAAGCAACACCGGGGGGACCAGATCTGCTGGGGGTTCTGATGCTTGATTGATTAGCTCTCGCAAATCGCTCAGTTTTTAACAAAAACATTTGTTTACACTTCACTGAATTACTGACTTTTTTAGCAAAATATTAATTTCCAAAATTAACTTTCCAGTGTAAAATGACGTATAGATGTTAATGTCACCTTTTCATGCATGTCCTGAATGTAAGTGAAGTGTTGCAATTGGTACGGTGTTACAATAATACGTTTTCCATCAACAACTAATGGGAACATTAATGGATCCTAACTTTACAAAAAGCTAGCAAGTTGAATGTGCTAAGAATGTATGGACTAAAAGGCAAATTATGATGTTTATTTACAGCAATTTCTGGATAGAAAACCCTTGCGTGAGTTACATTAAAAAACAAATGGTGCTGAGCAAACGCTGTCTCAATTGGTTAGTTTTTAGCCGCCTAACAGAAGACCCATTAAAAAAATTAACATCAGTTTATACCTTTTTTTTTTTCATTACCTTATATTATTTCATAACACTTTACAGAAACTGTCACAATCAACAGTCATATAGTCTATGAAATACTCATTTTACATTCTAATTTTCCACTCTTTAATACATTTGAAAATAATAAAACAAAGAGAGAGTACAGCATTTGACACTGATTGTACTCACAGCAGTCGAGCTGTGGGAACAATCTGCCTCTGCCTCTGTACGGCAACGCCACTAGAGCAAGCCACATGCAGAATTGCTGTACATTGTAATACTAGAAACAGTAGTAATAATATTGACAATTTGTGACGTTTATTTATGATTATAATCAGGACGGTAGTGCATGGTTGCCTATTGTAGCATAGCATTTGTTTTATTTATATGAATATTTTTTGATCAATATATTGGTAAGGGGTATTTTCAATTTATGTGAATATGCTAAACCTGTTGCACTTATTTAAACTTTATATGGTCACAAGTACATGAACACTCACTGAGTAGGTTACATAAAGTAGTTCAGGCTGCACTAATCATTATTGATACTGAATTTGTATCAAACATCTTAATTTTTTGTGAGTATGTGAGAATGATGTGAAACTGTTTGGAGAACTTCGGACAGGTAGATGTCATTTTTAAATTTATCTGCATTAGTGTGGACATGGCCCAAAGCGCCCCTCTGGCTACTGGCTGTGACAAGCTCCTGTCACTGTCGCCTCCTGTGTGTTTTTCAGCATGTTAGTGTGTGTGTGTGTGTGTGTGTGTATATATATATGTGTGTGTCACCGACACTGAATCTCCTTATTGGCTGCTGATGGTGGACTCTCCATGGAGTGAGTGATGAGGTTTGGAGTGACAACAGGGGGGATGGTGTGAATGGCGGGGGTGAACGATGGAGGGATGGAGGGTGTCTGAAGAATGGGGGCAGGCGCCTGAGGTCCAATCCCATCAACTGAGGCAATTGTGCGGAGCGAATACTGGAGTGAGGAGGTGGGGGTCGAGGATGAGTTTGCAAAGGAGAGAGAAGGAGTAAGACAGGGATGTGGTGACTGCTCTCCTATTACTAATACTGGGTAATTAAGAGTAGAGGGGCTGTTTGGAGACACTGAGTGGAGGCAGGGACTGAAGGAGGACATCTCAGACTAGTCTTCTACTGACCTTCTAAAGCTTCTCTAAATTAAAATAAAAGAACGAAGAGGCTTTCATTTATATTAACATCACTACCAGGAGCCATGTCCCACCTGTCCAGGCACCGACTGGTTTAATTCAATATGGATATAAAAAAAAGGTATGAAACATCTAAATGTAATGTATTTGGGGTTTGCAGAAACGTACACTGCAAACACTACATCACCATCAAAAGACTAAAACTAACACTAAATAAAAATCAGGTGCCAAAATGAGCACTGGTTGAGATGTGATGTAATCCATCACCGTGTACATCTGAGGCCAGATTCATGTCCATGAAAACGCAAACCTTTCCATTTGCTCTTGCAATCTGCATGAAATTAGCATCTGATTTACAAAAGCAGGAGCTAATTATGCAATCAGTGGCTGTGGCTGCCATCTACACGTATTCTTTGAGTGAGGCACAGCTTTAAAGGTGCACTTTAGTGATGGGAAACCCACAACAGAATTGAAAATAGGATGTAATGTACAGCAAAGGAGAAACCACAAAATGGAAACATCATTTCTGTTAATACAGAAAAACTGTGAGCAGCACAGCTGTGAGTACAGCATGACTCTGTTGTTCTGCTGATGGAATTTGTGCTATGAAAATGTACATTATATGAATTCACCATACAAGTAGCTGTAGTGGGCTACAGGTAATCCCAAAAGCCTCATTGTTTTTTATTTTTAATTTCTCTCTCTTTAATTTAAGCAACCACGCCTCTTTTGTTTGTACTTGGCCATTATTTTAATATCTGCTTTTATGTGAGAATCTACTGCAGACCAACTCCAGGCCCCCACAATCAGTTCTGTCTACAAATACATAAAAATGAAAACCAGCAATAGAAAAAAAAATCATGTAAATAACAGACATTTTGCCAGCAGAGCACTCCTGTACTCTTGGGCTAATTGCCTTTGAACCTTTGAACTTTAAAAGGCATGTTTATAAAAAAGAAATTGCCAAAATGACTCTATTCATCATAGCCAGAAACTGTCAAAACAGAAATTATCATCAGTTGTTGAAATTTCCGACAGTCCTTGAATGCATCATGTCTGACTAAAACTAAATCTAAGCTTTAAATAGTGATATTTCATCACAATAGCTTTATTCTACAAGTAACATTTAAAATTTTGCCAAAATAAAGTATTTGCAAAAGCTACATCCTGTAAAAGACGTTAAACTCTGCGCTCCGCAGTGCAACTGAGAAGCCATGATTGACTCGGCTGAGTCCAGGTGACAAAAATTCCAAGAACCTTTGACTAAACTTCAGGCTGTTAACACAGAGCAGAGGACGAGAGGTTGTAGGTAGAGGCTGTGAAAATATGAATTTTAAATCAAAACTACAATGTGGCAAAAATAAAAGTTTTTAAAACGTGGTGGCGTGCTGTGTCAAGTGTACGTACATAATGAAAATGGCTGAGGGAAATGCCCGCCCCCCCCCCCAGCTATTAGCTTTTTAAAAATGTAGCGCCCTACAATTTGGGGTTCAGTCCAACACTTCAAAGGAGGAGCTGGGGTTTGAACCACTAACCCTGCGATCAGTGGGAAAACCCACTCTACCTCCAGAGCGTCCTGAGCCACAGCCACACCTTGGAAACTGCAGTATCCCGAGTTAAACCATCAAAACTCAGCCACATTTATCATATCTGCTCTCATTATTTGACTGGCTTAGTGTCTGCTTTAGTCAGCCTTATCTGAGATTAAAGAGTCAGTCAACACTGATCAAGTTTACATTATTCATTCATTCAAATCATTTGGATTGCTTAGCAGCAGGTGGTAGATGGTCAACCATAATATGCATAATAATTTAAAACACTATAAAAAAGTGTTTCATTGCAGCTCATGGAAAGCTAAAAGGCAGAAACCATCAGCACTTTAGGGAAAAGAGAGATCACAGGCATGTCCACGGGCAAATGTGTCATACACCTTTAGAATAACACCGCTCGGCTCGAGGAAACATCCTGACACAGCTCCAGTTTTGAAGTGTTGATGACATCATTGCTTCTTTTGTTGTCTGTTTTTTCTTTAAGCTTTCGTTGTGCTTTTATGCTGTCACGTATTGATTGATTTACTGTACAGTGCAGGCACAGCATTCATGAATCCTTTAGTGGTTTCCTTTTTTTAAATGGCTGCAACTGTGGATTACAATATTATGGAGTCATCTGCGGTCGGTATTATTTCCATCAACAATCAAACCATCTCTGACAGTGTGTCTCCTGAATGCCGACTATTGCATCAGCCTGACAGCTGCCGTCCCGAGCCAAAATGGGAAGTGACGGCAGCGAGCATTGTATCGGTTTCGTGTTCTCCGCCGTTCTGCAGAAAAGTGCCTTGATAGACTTGCATCAGTCCGCATCTGTGTGGGTTTGTGAGTTATTTGTTTTCATCTGTCTGCCTGACACATTATATGTTTTACCGTAAAATTAGCTTTTCTGTTTGTGATCCAAATGATTTAATTACTTTAAGCTACAGAGAATGGATGCATTTGTATATTGTATTGGCCTACCTACGTAATTTGCTGCGAGCATTCACTGAATAGTAAACAACCTGTTAATAATGTGAATGTACTGTGTGTGCATGTGTGCCTGTGTCCCGGCGCATGCGTGTATACACATGTGCATGTTTGCTGTTGTTTGTATTTGAGCAGAGGATCGCTCCGGGGTTGTCGGCAGGCGGGGCCTTCCCTGGAGCCTGTCAATCATCCAGAGTGGCGTTGCCTTATTGGCTATTATCTCTCCTGTCAGAAGCCCGGCCGTGCCTCCACCTCCCCACATCAGTCTCTGTCAGTTCACACGCTGCCTGTGGATAGAGCCGTGGAGCATGAAGCTGCATGCTACTGTTATCATTACTTTTGTGACATATGCTGTTTCAGTCCAAGACTCCATCAACACATCACCTTTGGAATTACGCCTAATAAAGGATTTTTATATTTGTTCAATAAGAGGGACACTTTTAAATCCTGCCTTACTTCCTACAGCCAATGTGTCTAATACTTAATCACCAACTTAACTGTTCAGCTTGATGTGGCGTCGGCATGCTATATAACTGCTCTCCACCCACACAAGCAGCAACAGCAACTGCAAAAAAGCAATTAACGCGTCCTTTAAACACAGCAGATCACAATGCAGTAAGACTAAGTATCTTTAAATGACTGCTAATTAATAATTCTCTCTTTCCCATTTAAAGCATACATTTTTAGCAGTTGCACATATTTAATTTGATGGGTGATAGTCTTCCTTCACATCTCTTTTTTTATTCCCTGGTATGTTTATTGCTTATGTTGACACAGTTTCTAAATTTGTAACACCACATGGGAGATATAAAAGCCGACATAAAACACATTTGCAATTACCAGTGTGAGGTTGATTTGAAGGTTTTGCAGCACTTACATAACATCCAATATATACTGAGGTCTGTGTAGTTAGGATAAAATGACAGACTAAATGCTGGTTAAAATAACAAACTGGAATCACAACACACGCAGGTTTGGAAAAGTGGCTACAGACAATCCCAGTGCTATTGAGAAATGCATTAAGGGGGCTTAAAGAAATTTGGTGAGGTAAAGCTACAACAAGCTCACCAGTAAAATTAAACTGAATCAAATGTAATGAAGTAAAAAGTTGGAAAATACAGCTAATGTTTAATATAAGTAATTCTCTGTTTTCAGATAATAAAACTGTGGATGCTTATCTCTTTGGCTCTGAAACTATAAAAAATACAAATGCTTAATAAATGATGGGTAAGGCCATCACTGTGATGTATTATTTGATGCCGACCTTTCTTTTGCAATGATTTCTTTTTTCTGACATTAAATCTTCATTTTGAAATTTAAACCAAAATACAGCAATAAAATGATGTGTGATTTAGCCACCTGATCTACCTGCGGACGTGTTTTTCAAAACTGGACAGATCAGTCAAAACAAAGAAACACAAATCACCTTAAAAAATAAGGCAAGAGGTTCCAGGTTCAAACGAGAGTTTGCATGTTCTCCCCGTGTCAGCGCGGGTCTTCTCCGGGTGCTCCGGTTTCCTCCACAGTCCAAAGACATGCAGGTTAACTGGTGACTCTAAATTGTCCGTTGGTGTGAATGTGAGTGTGAATGGTTGTCTGTCTCTATGTGTCAGCCCTGTGATAG
>JAPZEB010000010.1:6920424-6934298 GCA_029783705.1 Chaetodon striatus
GATTTACTCTGGTTTGCTACATTCGCATTTTTTGATGCTAGGACTTTCGTAGCTTCCTCTTGTAACTGTGCTGCTTACGGTCTGACATCTGATTTCACATCTTTAAAAAGTCCCAACCTCACCTGTGCACAGGAGGATAAGAAAATAAGACAGAGAGCAGTAGGTCTAGTGGGTCATAATTGATGACTGAGAGGGATTATATTTGTAAAGATCTACACTCTACACTGCATACAATGCCTTCAACAACACACTGGGTCCTACTACATGTTGAGTGTTACAATGGGACACACTTCTTACAGTGGCAACGGCTGATAACCAGCGCTATAAGGATTTGTAGAAAAAAGGAAACTGACATCTTGTGTCGTTTTAAAGCGATACAGAACTACAATATGCTCCAGTCAATAGCCACCCAGAGCCCTGAAACTTAGATGCTGTTTTCATAGGTATGTCCAATAACAGTTTTATTCTCTTTTTAAAAGAGAGAATGTGAGATAAAAAGAGAAAACTCATGCAACAATACTGTGTGTGTGTGTGTGTGTGTGTGGGGTCCAATCTAAGTAAATGCCAATTCCTGTGTGACAGCTGGCTGTATGGTAGAGTGGTCAGCTCCACCCTGCAGGCCATCACTCCAAATGTCTATTTCTGGAGCCCGTATAAGTGTGTGTGCGCATGTGTGTGTGACTGTGCATATGTGTTTGACCAGTTAGAGCTGGTGAGGAGTGTGACTGTTGCACTACACCAGAGGCTGCTCCATATGGACGAGGGGCTGAAGCCCAGGTGGGTCGAGTACAAGGGAGCGTGTGTGTGTGGCGGCATTGAAGAGGACAAAAACGATGCTAAAGAAGAAGGACAGACTGCGTTGTATAAGTTCACTGTATTTATAGTTAAGTGAGAATATGAACTCCCTTTAGTGCCATTTTTACCTAACTAGTTCTCAGCGGCATGACGACCTTCCCTGCATTATACCTGACCGCCTCCCCCACTTCACTGATTTCTAATTGGCTGCCATGCCACAAAGGCCATGTGGCGGGAGAATGCTGCACACATGTCCGTTGTTTCATTACTTGGGTGAGTGGATAACGATGGAGATGATGATGGTGATGATGATTGTGACAGTTTATTTAAGTGTCTCTGTGGAATTATGTGAAGGAGCCGGTGAAGAGGAGCTAATTTACGCTGAGGACACAGACCAAGGAGGAGGACAAAAACAAAATATAAAAGGAGGAACAAAGAGACAAAACAATAAAGTACTGTTCCTAAACCTCAGAGGGGCCATCTAGAGTATTACAATAAGCTCATGAAATCGCCATTAGAGGAAACACTGAGCTTAGTGATGCATGTTTATTGCACATTTGTGTATCTGTGTGTTCTTTGGTATTTAGTCGAACACTTTGTCCACAGTGTGCTACATCTGAAACATTAATGAGCAGCGCTGGGATAAGAAGAGGGGAATTTGCTGAACTGCCACGACGAACACAGTGGATTTGTAATTATTCATGGTAGCACATTTAATCTGATGTGGCTGAGGAATCAGGAGGCAGTGGCTCCACAAAGGAAGCTACTGTTACCCAGGCGAGCTCGGCCTGGCTATCTCCACTTCAGCTTTAATTTTCCCCCTGAACTGCACCGAGATAAACGATCTGCAAACTCACACTGTTGAAATATTGTATATCAAATCTCTTCTCCCCCGTTCCATAACAAAATCATCAACTCCAGAGGACGGCCCAAAATGGGGACATGACAGAGCCGAGCAGTGTGCGCTCGGACTCCATGCTTTCAACTATCTCTGGAGGTCTGGATACAAAAAGATGAAATACGTCATTCAAACAAAGACACACACATTCACCACAGATAGACTATCTCACAAAACCACAGCGAGCATGACCTCACCAGGAGGAACAGTAGCCGACAGATAGCAGTCCATTAAGGTAAAACTCCAGAGGTTGACTCCTATTTTTGCTCTTCACGGTGGAGGACATGCAGGGCAGAACACCACACAAACGCTCAAAAACTTATTAGGCCGTAAATTTAGACCAGTAATTCATAAAAGATGACCTCAAAGCAGGCGACGGCTGGGCATAACGGATGAGGAATACCGAGGTCGGGAGCTTTGGAAGAAATCTGCGTGTGAGCAATGTGTGTGTGTGTTTGCGAGGGCATGTGCATATGAATGGAGCTCTTTTATAGAACTTTCAGTTTCAATTTATGATCCATTAACTTGTAATAAGTGCCATACGTTCCCTCCTGCCCTGTGAATCAACAGCCAGGGGAGTGAGAAGGAGAAGGGAAAGGGCGTTTAGAAGTCGGCCACACAGCTACACAATGCGGCGATTAGTGCGGTTACGGTCTATGATGTGGCATTTAACAGACGCCCACATAAGCATAAAGCTAAGGGGGGTTCATCCAGCAGTCAAGTCATGCTGGATTCAGGGTCAACCCGCCCCTCGGGACTGCTACATGTATGATCAAGCCTATCAAGCATCTTTTTCATCTGTCCGAGGAGTGGGTACTTTTTGGTTCCAAGAGCGTGCTGATCCAATCATAATGAGGCTATTCAAACATGGGGATCATTTTTTTCTCAAAGGGCTAGAGCAGAAACCATCTTCCCATCCACGACTCTTCAGTGACTCATAGAGCAGCAGGACAACTTGTTAGTTACACTAGTTCTAAGATCACAGCAAGAGCCGTCCCTGCAGTGTCCCCGCAGCTCACCTTCTCCTTGATCATCAATGAGGCTAATGGAGAGGCTGTCCTCTAGGATGGGCCTGCACTCAACCCCCACCCACCACACAGAGAGACCGCAGGTTACTGTCAGCAGCCTCACCGCTCTCTGTCTGTTAAGGCAAAAAGTTCTTTAAGAAAATTATCTGATGGGCTGCTTTAAAGTCTCTTTTATAGGGGGTGCAGGAGGGGAGCAGGTAGATGTCTGTGGGACTGGGTATCAGAACTCGATACCATTAAGTTATCAACTGAAATAACCCAGTAGTAAGTAGTATGAAAACATCTTCAGTCAAATGATACCTGCACTCAATCCTTTTTTGCACGAGGGGTGTAATCCCGGACTGCCCTGACTCACACACCAGATGAGCAAACTTTCTGTTGCTGCTGTTTCCAAAGAATTCTCCACCCGCTGAACAATCAGTTCAAAGTCTGCCCTGGTTAGCATAAGCTAACACAGTGCAGCTGCTAACATCAGACACCAAGCTGTTAAGCTATCCCAACAAACTGCCACAGACACCGAAAGAGCTCCACTTTTTCATTAAACCTGCTAATAATTGTTACGTATATTACCCATGCATTGCGAAGAGTAAGCCCTGTCATTATGTGTGTACAGGCAGATAATCACCAACTATCTAGCTCTAACTCTAGCTCACAGCCCCACAGCAGTATGTGTTTAAAGAGGTCGGCAGTTCAGTGTACTGAGATGTCACCAAAATGTTCAACAGTATGACTATATTACTATATTACAACACCATGCACATGATGGGTATCGAATGAAGTAGAATAAAGGTATCAAATAAAGTATTCTACCTGTATCAGTTTATGGACATTTGTACTGGCATCATATTTTTTTAAACAACACCCAGCCATAGCTCTTTGACAATTCATGTCTCATGTTTCTTTTACATTTTTTGTTTCTGTCGACAGGATGATTCAGATTCAGATTCAGATGTAAGTGTGTTGAGATGACAAGTGGCTCCAAAAAACTAGAAATCGCAGTTGTATGCCTCTACCAAACCAGTCAAGTTGCTGTTTACATCCATGTCTGTCTAGACTTATATGATAAATGCAGTGATGACTTTGAAGGAATTTAATAAAAGGTAACAAGTGTATGTTTTGGTGAAATGTGGATGCTTCACACACATCTTCAACCCGTCAGCACAAAAGATCTACACAATCACCACAGGCTGAAGGTGGACACCCAAGATTGGTGTCACCAATTCAGTATCTGACAAAATTTCTCCCCTTCCGTTCCTGAATAATGGCCAGAAAAGTGTTTTTGCAGAATGGTATGATGACACAGTAAAGCTGACCCTTGACCTTTTGGATATAAAATGTCATCACCATATCATTTTATCCTATTAGACATTTGTGTGAAATATTGTCATAATAAGTGTATGAATTCTTGAGCTATGGCCAAAAATGTGATGTTTGACCACCAAAATCTTGTTGAGTCCAAATGGACACTTGTGCCACGTAATGAAATTCATTCAAGCCATTCCTGAGATATCATGTACAGAAGAATTAGACAGATGTGAGGTCACAAGGCGACCTTTCACCACCAAAATCTGATCAGATCATTCCTGAGTTTATGTATACATTTTGCCAAATATGTGGAATGTCCTTTAGGTATTTCTGCGGTATCATGTTCATGAGAATGGGGCGTACAGATGGACAAAAAAACCCTCAAAACATTACACCTTTGGCCACGGGTGTCTCAAGCATGAGGCCTAAAAACAGTTGGAGGATAAAATCTGTGGGAAGCATAGCTTTATCCTGGATCCCAGAGTATTTTAGCATGAAAAGAAAATCTCAAAAGTCATTCCTCTCTTGCTTCATTGCATTTGATGGATTGTAGGAGCTGCAAACCAAATTCACACAGTGAACACGTAGATGTACACCGAGCTGAAATCCTTGAGCACCTTAAAAAAATAACAGTACATCAGAACAAGCCCTTTGTTCATCTCTTTGTTACAGTGGTATGAAAATATGTTGAGTACAGTATATTATCTGGAGGATATTGTTGGCATACGCATGCATATGGAGCATAAGCGTGCAATCTGGAAGGAGGATTATTTGTTTGTAGATGTATGTAAACATATGCGTTCAAGTTGAGCATATGTGTTCACCTAACCTTATGTATGCGAGAGTCTCTGCCTTTTTCATCATCATGCATCGCAGGTATTGTATGAAACAGGAAGAATGGTCACAACACGGCTGCCCTTTCTCTCACTGTCAAAAACATACCATCAGCATCTGTTGTCATGGAATGATTACCTGGCAACAGCGAGGATCAAAAGCAAAATGGCTGCTGCTGAAAATGTAAGAAAATTTCGTGCTGTAATTTGCAGTGATTCTTGCACGGCGTGGCAATGAAGATGAGGGTCTCATTCGGGGCTAAAGAGGTAATCACAGCATTTTCTTGAGCAAACACGAGCAGTGTAAAAACACTGCCAGGAAAAGAAAAGCAAAGAGGAAAAATCAAATACTGGCTAAATCAACAAACTTGAAACAAGTGGTGCCATGAATATTCCCGTTAGCCCCCGAGGGCAACACTACATTCTGCATATAGTAGTCTTTTTCTCTCGCTCCCTTCTTTTCTTCTCTACAGCTTGACTTCAAAGACTCCTGCAGAATCCAAGTCAGGTGGAGGGGGAGGGTGGGGTGGAGGGAGGGAATAAAGCACACAATATGCTGAGTGCATGCCATATCACACATCTCACTCTTTTATGTGTTAATCACCGTCAGTGCAGCAGCGGATGGAAGACGAATGAGAATGTAATGAAGATTTAGGTCGTGGGAAGTGACTGGCACAGCCTGTCTCCCCCCTTAAACCCAGCCGAGACTCCTTGACATCTGCTTGCTCCATAATTTGTATTCACTTCTGCTACTATCGCCGAGTGTTGGGGGCATATGCCACATGAAAGGAAAACATTCTGACCTTTCAAGCTCAATCATAAAATGTGACGATGGCACCTCCCTGAAATCTCAACTGGTGATTCTTTTAAACCTCTGAGAGAGATAGCTAAGTGGGCTGAGTAAGTTCATTAGCCTCCGTGTACGTGGTCCCATCAGAATCATAAAGTGAAGCAGGTACGACTACCTGTGATTCGTATAAAGTGTCACCTGGGAGAGAAGGAAGACGAGGAAAGACACCAAGACCTCTCAGAAAGAGCCCATGCTTTGATACACAGAAGCATGAAGGACCTCTCTCTTAAAAAAAAAAAAAAAATGAAAAATATAAAAAGCCAGGCTTGAGTCTGGCAGGCAGTGAGCTCTATCAGGGCCAAGCCACACATCTATCAGGGAAAGGCACTAAGGCTATTGGGGATAAGGCATGGAGGCATGAAGAGAGGCTATTTCCATGGGGAGTCCTTGGAGAGGCCAGGCCCAACCTGCTAGTGAAGCCCAGCAATGAGAGGTCTCTCTGGGGGACTGCAGAGGATAAGAGGCCCCGGCGGAAGAACTCTCACGTCAGCACTTCAATCACGCCTAATCCCTGCTTAGTACACCCACTGCTATGGCAAGGAGAGAGAGCGGGAGAAAAGAGGAGGGGGAGCGCGGAGCAAAAATGGTGAGAAGGGAGGCTAAGAGAAAGAACGATGAAGAGAAACAGAGGGAAGATAAAAGCTAGGAGAAAAGGAAAAAAGATTAAGAGAGAGAAGGAGAGACAAAGGGAAAAAAATGCCAAAGGAGCCATCAAAGGTGAGCAAGTGGAGATAGTGTGTGAAATCGAGAGCGGGGATGCAACCACGGGCACGTTGAAAGCATCCGAGCAGCCTCTGCCAACACATACATATTTTTGTCATGTTCAAATGCAATCCAGGTCAGAAGGAATCAGAGCAAACAGAAGCGATGCGTGAAATATTAATTATCATGAATGTACATATGTCTGTGCAAGGAAAAAATTAATCTCATGAGGAGCAAAAGTGATGGCAAAATTAAAACTTCAAAGAAGATTACTTTAAGCTATGAAATAATAATCAGGGCGTTTTGGAAAATGTGGCCTTCTGTTTTATATTCATTTCTGTGTAACAAAAGGCATCCTGGGTCCATTTTAAGCAGGGTGAAAGAGGATATGCTCGGCTGTCTTTGAGAAACAAAAGAGTCCCTGCCACACCACCAGAAATATAACCAGAAAACCAAGTGTTCCACTTGTCAGACAAATTACATGTTCCTGCTGTACTGGTCTTCTTCTGAGACTGCTTGTGTTGTTCAGCAGTGGCTAGGATTATCCCAAAAAAAAGGCAAAGTGATACAATCTCTGCAGATGTAGAGACACATCAAGTCTATTTTCAAATACCAGCGCCAGCAAGAGATGTAGGGGAGACATCTGAAGACACAGGGGCAACGATGGGGGGAGCGAGGGACGGATATCTGCTCTGTTGACCTGCGATTACTTTGCAGCGACACAACAGGACACCAGCAAACATCTAAACCTAATCTGATGACTGCTGCGCATATGTACAGTATGTGTCTGCGCGCTTATATTTCTGTGCATCTGTGAGCGGGTGTGCTTTTGTAAGTGTGTCTCCATGCATGCATGTGTGTGTCTGGATGGAGAGATGGAGAGTGGCGAGAGAGGAGAGGAGAGAGGGATGGAGATGGAGCAGATGGACGAGGGGAGATCAGTGAAAGAGGATTACGGCACGTCAAACCATCATCGCACTCATAAAATCAGTCCACCCACACTGCTTCAGAGGCTTCAGAGCCAATGTAGAGCAGGGATAATTTAAGGCCCACAGTCTATCTCCCTCTTTTACTCCAGATAGTAAACTACTGCTGAGAGGGAATGGACAGAAGAGACAGTTTAAATTAAGCGCAGGGGATTCTACAAGAAAGGGCGATTGAGAGTACGTCAAGATAAATTGTAAAGGGTGATTGTGCAGGAAAGCTGTGAGGGGATTTCGAGGCAAGAGGGCAAAGGCTGTGTATGTATTACTAAGTCGCAAAAACAAGCACTGAGGACTCGGGACAGACATAAAAGGGCTGTGTCTGTTTACGCTTGTGAGTGGGAAAGGGAAGGGCTGCATGTGCTGGAAATATTGTGGCATCAGATCTACAAGAGAGTGAACCTAAGGAGCGCTTTAGGCACTTTTCTGACATTTGATTTTCACTGAGAGCCACAGCATGATTATCAGCCCGCAGTAAAATGATGACAAGTGTGTGTAACATTAACACAAACTGAAAATCAAAAGAATCAAAGCAGCTTTACAGTTTACATAATTTGTACCTTCCGAGTTGCTGCTTGTTGCTTGTGACAGAATCTGACAACTTCTGCTTTTTTTATCTTCCTGTTTTTTCCAACAGCAAATTTCCTAGGGTTAGCTTCCCTGCAGCAGAAACATATGCTAACATCCTCTGAGCTGCTTTGAACACGAAGAGAAAAGTGATGTAAAACAGGCTACCTTTAAAACAACATTTCAACATGATCTCAGTGCCAGCAATATTTACTACGAGGGTTCCATATGCAATATGGCCAGCTCAAAATGTTTACATAACAGGGTTGCTGACAAATCCTCTCTAATAGGTAAACTGCATAAAGCCCCGGAGAAACATGTTGTTCACACAGTTGCACTTGTTCTTTAATAAACATAAACTTCAATTTCAGTAAACAAAGAATACTGATATGAGCCTCCTGCTGAGCAACCATTCAGTTTTGATTTTTCTCCCTTTGTCGGCCTCGTTTGTTGTCATAAATTAATCTCCCACATTTTGTTTTGGAGGAATTCAAAAACTGTGGGCTTTATGCTTATATCACTGATGTATGTTTACTTTAATCTATTTATTATTTGTCAAATAAACCACACGTCAGCCAAAAAAATCATGCTCAGCTCTGGACTGAAAGCTCTGATGTCTGACATTAAAGTATGTTTCAGAGTACTGAACGTGCCATGCTCAGAACCGGAGACAACTACCAGTGTCTAGAATGAAGCTCCGTTTACACTGCCTGTTCAAGGCGACCTCGCCATGCTGTATATAAGGTGCGATCACGGAATAGAGACAGAGCTCATTTAAGTCCCGCCCCCACCAAAGGGGAAAACAATTAATTGCTCTACCCTGACTTTGTATTGCGTGAAGGAACCTCCTTGTCATTGACGTCTTCTAGCTAACAGAAAATAACTAGAAGCTGCTGTGTAGCGTGATGCACTACCAACATGGTAAAGAAGCTACCGAACTGAAAAACTGAGCTTTTAGGCAATATGACCCGCAGGAATATATAAGAAAACTGTGGATCCTGATGCTCAGTATACCTACATGCAAAAGCATTTTGCTAATTTTTGCTGGATAAACTGTTGAGGTCAAAGCTAACTAAGTTAGTCATGAATATCAAAGTATGTCACTACTGGTTATTAAGTGGGATTGTTTGTCCAGAATAAGTAAAGTTAAGAGAAGCTAATATTTTATGTCACACTAGAGGCCGGCGTTGTTGTGTTACATGTCACGCCCGTCATGCCTCTTATTATTCTGCAATGTCTGCATGCTGTTTATAAGCACACACTGAAGCGGCCTGATGTCACTGTCATTTGGGTCTGTGTAAAAATGCAAAGAAGGCATACAGATGGGAGTTTGTAGCAGCTCTATAGCATCATCTCTCCAAAATAAAAGGGTTTAAGATTCAGGTAAAGGGTGCTAGAAAAGAAGTGGTTTGTACAATTTGTTGTTCGAAGTCAGAAAGGTGTGTACGGAGGGGGTTTCTGAATCTATTCTACCATCTAACAAGCACTTCAGGCAGAGTGTACTGGCCCCTTAACGCTCTCTCACTGAGCACTGTTGAGCATTTCAGCACCATGGACAAGTCTACTCTCAGCCTGCTGCTGGACTGTTCAGACCGCACTGTAGCTGCAACAAGTCTGAATTAAACTCACACTGAAATGGAAGATGAGATTTATTGTTTGGTTGTTGTGCCAGTCAAGTTTTGATGCCTGGATTATTTTCACTCGCAGCATTTTTCCACTCAGGAAATGCTTGGCTTTAGTGCCACAACCATATTGTGGGAAAGAGATTGGGGTGGATGGCAGAAGTACAAAGTGCAGGACTTTGACACTGGCTGCGTTAGCGAAGAAACACTGGGGTCTAGTCTACATAGCAGAGCCATGCTAACGGCTTTGTGAGGCTGCAGTCAGGACCAGTCATACTTTGAGCCAAAAACTAATGTGAGCATCCTATTTGATTATGCAAATTAAAATTTTAACCTGACAACTGCACTTATGGAGAAGTCATCACGGACAGATGTACCAAAATTCATGTAAATCCATCTGATAGTTGCTGGGACATCTCAGTCCAAAGTACAAACAGTTCTAGAGAACAAGGGATCACCAGCATCAGCAGGCTTCATCCTCTGGGCAACATTAATGTCTGAAGAAAACTTTATAGCAATCCATCAAATATTTGTTGAGATATTTTTGTCTGTGCCCCAGTGGTGCACCAACCAACACTGCCATCCCTTCAGCCACAAAAAGTGACCTTGTCCTACCATGAGCTTAAAGTCATCTAACATTAGACCAAGACCATAATTATTCCCAAAACTTAACCAAATGCTGCGTGTGCCAAAACACAACCATAAAAACAATAATCATGTTTTAGTTGCTGCAAGTGTAGATTTCTTTTGATAAAATTGTCCTAGACGTGTAGTTAAACTCCAGCAGCCCCTCATATTCTGAAAGTAACTATATGCGACATGCTGAGCGATGATGTCTCGTGACTTCAGGGGGAGAAAAGTGAGCCAAAAATGCCTGGAAGCACATAGCACACATGTATCGGCACATACATATGTAGTGATGTCAGATGCATGTTGTACAGTACAGACGAACGCCTTTCCTGGCAGCCAGCGTGGCCTAAAGAGGTGAGGGCTGGCAGAGCCGGTGCCCCCAGAGAGAAGGTCTCATCTTCTCTTTGAAGGCCTGCCAACAAGGAAGCTCTCCTGGCTCACTGGTCAATTATGTAAACGCTCTCATCCCATTCCACTTCCCAGCCTACAGTACCAACTGCCCTTGAAAGAAAAAAAAAAAACAGGGTAAATGACATCTCCAGCAGGGGGACAGACGAAGGATTAATGGGTTTTCTTACAATCTTCTTAAGTTGTGTCACGTGCATCTGTGCAATTCCCATGATTGGTGTGATCCCATGTGGCTGCGCTCACTGATTTTCCACAAACCTACAATCTCAATGATATACGTCACGCTCAAAATGGCCGATGATTAAGGCCATCTGCGGTGGGCGGGCGCCATGCTTACACCCTGGAACGGAATGGATGGTGCATTCCAGGTCCATCTGTGCCTGTACATACAGATATGTACACAGGGGAGGTGCGGGGACATGCCTGCGTACTCACATGTATGCACACAGAGACAAAGTCACAAACAAACTGAGAAACACGCTCAAACGCTGGAATACAAATAGGACACCAGAGAGCAAGGAGGAAGAGAGGAGGGGAGATAAGAGGAGAAACACAGGCTGCTTCAGCCCCTATTGATAGCAAAGAGGCTTGGACTCCCTTTTTCAATAAAGCAACACTTCATGTCCCTGGCAGTCTTTCTCAGCAGATACACTCTGCTGCATATCCAAAACAGCAAGAGGGCAGGAGGATATTAATTAGCACAGCACGAGATCAGTCACGTCCGTTTAAAGAGGCACTGATTTGCCCGTTGTTTGATGAGTTGTCATCAGGTCAGTAAAAATAAACACATTATATGGCCTCGGAAAAGTCAGATCGCTTCACCTAATTAGAAAAGGAACACAAGAAGTGCTCGAGTGCATGCCGCAATTAATATGTCAAAGAGTTGCTTTGGAAATGCCATTAAGGGTTTTGTAATTGTGACTCACTCAGAAGGGTTTGAGTCACAATTATGTGACCTTGAGGCAAACAAGTTGTCTTTAAGGATGCACATTTTCTGACGAATGAGTTAATGACTACATGTCAGTTTAGAGAAAAAGCAGGTACTACACGCAGAGTCAATGTACTTACACCTTCTCTTATACTCCCAGGCCATCACCAGCTCTCCATTATTTATGTCACCGTAGGCATTTAGAGTCCATTATGCACAAGGGTCAAGGTGCTGGAAGATGTTTTATTTGAGTGACATAATAGCTCTAACGCTTCTGGGCAAAGAGGGACGGGAGAATTATGCAGCTTTCAGAAGAGCCATTTGTCATCATCCTTTTTTTTTTTTCGCTTTTTGGTTGGCCTTCTCTGCTGTGTATGTTTGTTTATTTGCTTCTTTTTTTTTTGCTCCCCTGTGCTAAAAGCAGATGAATCCATTTTGTGCTTTAGTGTGTGGGAAAAATTCCAACAACAAACGTTTTACAGCCCTCCCTCTTCACGGGAGCTAAGAGGAGCTCAGCTATTTTTGCTACAGGGGAGACGAGGCGAGGCGAGGCGAGTGGAGAACGCAAGCTCGCTCGATGTTTGGCTGCTGGTGGAGATGGGGAAGATGTGAGAAGATAAATGGCTTTGTTCTTTACAGACTCGCGGCAGTACAAAACTCTTTTAATGTTTACCTTTCCCCCTCTAAAATACAAACATAAGGCGAGACAGTTTTCATTACATCATGTATGCCGTGACAGTGCACATACGGATACATGCGGGAGAAGCTGTGATTATTCCTTCAACTCCCCCCCTCTCTACTTCTTGGCAAGAAGAAAGAGGACCATTCGTGGGAAAATTGTGCAAAGGGAGAGAGGGAGACGGTTAATGGAACTCATTTATAATCAAAATGACAACCAGCTCCAGTCGAGACAGAGAGAGAGACTGAGGGAGAGAAAGACAGCTCAAAAGGGAGAACGGGGAGGTGAGGCTGAGATTGGAGAGGGACTGTGGGCTACTGGGAGGCTGCGGCTCCCCTCAGCATCTGGGTGAAGTTCATTAAGCGGCGGGTCTGTTGTGGAGAGACTTCGTTATGAAGCGTACCCGGAGCAGAGTGAGGCTGTTGCTCCAAGGTCACAGCTCGTCCCTGGGGTCAGCGGCTTTAAACAGGGGATCGGAGATGATAATGATGACGCTGATGGTGACAATGATGATAGATGATTCGCGGAGACTTATATTCTTTTTCTGCTCTATACTGCGTATTTCCCAATATAACAGCACACAGGCATGACGTTACTGAGTCAATGGCCAGAAACAAAAAAGGAAATCAAGTGTTCACTGCGACAGCGCGTACATATAGAAAGATGTTTCATATCTCATTACCCACATATGCTTTTATCTAACACAGCATCCAAGTGTGACATTAAATCTCACTGTGTTTGTCTCATGTATAGTTTAAGTGACAGCTGAGGAGACAGAATAAACACCAGAAATGATGTTTACATACTACTAATTTGCAACAGCAAACACAGTGAGAAGGAAACATAAAGCCACCTAAACTATGTTTTTTATAAGCACAATAAGGAACGTTGAATTGTTTGGAGGTGGCTGACAATATCCGCTCCGACACAACAATATATACTTATAGCAACTGAAGCGTAATTATTGGCACTAGGGACTGCACTGCCAATCAGTCAATGTAATTCAAATGGAGTCTGCTGGGTTTAGTGAAAGCAGTTTTGGGGGTTTCTGATAAAACAAAAATAATCTCACTCTTTAACAAAAAGGTCTCCCTTTGTAGGGATCCCTTCCAAAATGTTGTCAGACACTTGCAATAACAATCTGAGTGAGAGGCAAAAACAAGCTCTGTTAGTGGAGGTAAATGGTGCACATGCCCTGAGTGATTACACTGCAGCCTGCAGTCCTCTCCTTCAGTACTGGACTAATTTCAAAAACAGTTGTTCCCACTGGTCACTGAGACACAACATGGGAAATTAGGGTCCAGGTTGAAAAATGCCCACACCGGAGTTTACCTACCTTTGTTGCCTAAACTGGATCATACAAAGGACTCAGAATACGATCCTGTGCTTTGTTCGCGCACATTACCCACCTTAACCTATCCCTAACTTTCTTGCAATGCACCAATGTAGCGCTTCTGAAAATTAAATCTGAACACAATGCTTGCAGTAGTTAAATTTAATGCAAAATGTATTTTAAAAAACTGTTTAGTATTATATAAAGGTATTATCAAGGAGACGGAGATTTTAAAGGCCATGACAAAAAAAGCACACACTCGCAACAACTACTTTGCTCCTCTTCTAGTTATTAGCATGTAAAAATAATAATA